>OLKM01000387.1:0-150000 GCA_900291075.1 Melanogrammus aeglefinus | reverse complement strand
TGTGTGTGCAGGGTCAGAACCCCTACAACAACGCATCCCTCCTGGAGCAGAGCGGTCTGCACCGCATCACCCTGGGAACCTCAACCGTCTCCTCCGTCAGCTCCGCCAGGTACACACACACACACACACACCCTGGCACACGCACACACACACACAAACACACACAGACACTGGCGCACGCACAAACACACACAGACGCTGGCGCACGCACACACATACATGTACAAACACACAGACTCACACACACACACACACATACAAGACGCACTCATGCAGAAACACACAGGAGCAAAAATACAAACACACAGATGCACACACGCAGACAAACACACACACACACACAGGAGCAAACATACACACACACACACACACTCAGACATACACACCCATGTAAACACGGCCACACAAATACACTTGCAGGGACGCACATAAAGACATACACAAACAGACAAACACACGTCACGTGAACACAAGCGCTTTAATGAATGTTGCTAATTGTTTCTGCCAACGATACACTACACCAATACACATGCACGCACGCATCATTTGTGAGTTATTTTTGGAATCATTGTTGCAGCAATGTATGACACAATCTAAAGCACTTTGTTACCTACCTGTATCCTATTTCAATGACATAATTAATCATGGTTAAATGTCAGTGTATAAAAAGCTATGTGATTAATTGGTAAGGCATTAATTGGATACCGGTCATCGTTGACGTACGGTGCGTGCTACGGTTGAAGTTGGCACCGCAAGGGGTTGGGTTGTGTGTGGAGGGGGGGGGAACTCGTGGCTGTAGTGAAAACCATGGAAACGGTGTCGCGTCTGGGTTAGTGTGTTAAACACCGGCGGAGGACTGCATATGTAGAGCGGGACTAATGGTCTCAGAGATATTCTTATCTTCATGCCTCATTGGGTATTGTGGGAGGTGTGTATGTGTGTAGTTTGTACAGTGTGTGTGTGTGTGTGTGTGTGTGTGTGTGTGTGTGTGTGTGTGTGTGTGTGTGTGTGTGTGTGTGTGTGTGTGTGTGTGTGTGTGTGTGTGTGTTCTCATGTGTAGATGCTTGAGCTTTCGTGTGCATATGTAATTACTACGTGTGTGTGTGTGTGCATGCGTGCATGTGTCTGTGTGTAGTCCAGGAACAAGGCTAACGTTCTTTCTAGGTCTTTTGTCCAGGTTCACTATAAGATGTGTATACATGTGTTCATGTGTGTGTGTGTGTGTGCATTGAACGTTCTGCTCTCCGTCTCCAGGGAGAACCTCCTGGCCCGGCAGACCCTGGAGCAGAACATCGGTCTCACGGGGGCCACCGACCTGGACGTGGCCATGTTCCACCGAGACGGAGGTACACGGCCGCACGCACGTACGGACCCACGCACGCATGCACGTGCACACACACACACACACACACACATGTACGTATCCACAGATACGCACACACGTACGGACCCACGCACGCGCACACACACACACACACACACACACACACACACACGACACACACACACACACACACACACACACACACACACACACACACACACACACACACACACACAGAGACACACACACACACACACACACAACACACACACACACACACACACACACACACACACACACACACACACACACACACACACACACACACACAGAGAGAGATGCAGACTCACACAAACACACACACACTCAATCACCCAGGGACTCACGTGCACGCTTTGAAAGAGCAGCCAATATCAAGGCTTATAAATTACATACACATCTGGGATCCTTTCAGACCTGTATCCATGGTAACCTGTCACATACACACCATGATTATAACGAACAAAATCATCAAATATTGACCTTTATTGTCTATCTCATCCCCCCCATTCCTCTCGCTATGACTCTCCATCTCTATTCGCTTGCTTTCTGGCTCTCTGTATATCTCTACCTCTCTCCTTGTCTCTAAATCTCTATTGCTTTATCGCTCTCCCTCTGTCCCTATATTGCTCTCTCTCTATCTCTTTCCTTGTGTTGTTCTCTCTCTCTCTCTCTCTCTCTCTCTCTCTCTCTCTCTCTCTCTCTCTCTCTCTCTCTCTCTCTCTCTCCTCTCTCTCTCTCTCTCTCTCTCTCTCTCTCTCTCTCTCTCTCTCTCTCTCTCTCTCTCTCTCTCTCTCTCTCTCTCTTCTCTCTCTCTCTCTCTCTCTCTCTCTCTCTCTCTCTCTCTCTCTCTCTCTCTCTCTCTCTCTCTCTCTCTCTCTCTCTCTCCCTCCCCCTCCTCCCCCCCCAGGTGAGGACTCTGACTCAGACTCTGACCTCTCCCTTGACGAGGAGCGCAGTCTCTCCATCCCGTCGTCCGAGAGCGAGGACAACGTGCGTCTCCGCGGACGCATTCAGCGTCGCTTCAAACGCTCCAATCACAGAGAGCGACTGCTCACAGAGCCCGCCCAGAACGGCACCAAAGGTAGGCTGTGCGAACAGGGACACACTGTCAGACCTACACACACACACACAGACAAAGACACACACACACACACACACACACACACACACACAACACACACACACAACACACACACACACACACACCACACACCACACACACACAGAAGATGGCTGATGAGATGTCTGCTAAAAGAGGTTACAACCCCTAAACGCAGTGCTTTACCACTGTCCATCAAAGTTCATGGAGTGCACACACACGTACAAACACACACTAACACACCTGCAGATAGCAATCAATATCTCCCATGCACTATGCATGAGGAGGATGTCATGCATAATAAATGCCAACGTGCACTGCAGTGCGACCTTTGTAGTGTGAACATGTCAGGCATATGTCGCGCTGTGCACTGCTCCCAAACCGCTCGCACCCTCACACACACACACACACACACACCAGGTCACTGCATGACCACCAGAGCCATCTGGACGGGGTCAGAGGTCACGGCGTTCTCAGAGAGATCCATTGCACTCGGGCGGAATGAAGATGACCAGCTCCGGGAGCGCTCAGAGTGGTCCGCTGGGCAGAACCCTTTAGCTCGGCCGTCCTTTAATGGACCTGTGTTTATACCGCCAGCCAACCCAGTGGGCTGTACCACACACTGATGGGCTGATCTGTCTTGTCATTCATCCAGTGGGTGGACCCTCCCACGTGTGATGTCACGATAGGGTAGGCTTTATAATGGCTTGTAATGGTCATTCAATATCAAAGCCGGTGGTGCAAAAAGGGGCCTTTTTTTATAGGTTCTGCAACCCATAGTGGGTTATGATGGGTGGAGGTATTTGGCTGAACCAAGGTGATGGTGATTCAAAATGTAATCGCTACAGAAAGATCTGTTATGCCTATATCATCCACCTAATGTGGTGTCAGAATAAAAGGATGTAGACTATAACCATCCACAATTTACAGCTTCAGTGGCAGGTTGATAACTGGACCGGTTCCTAAATACCTCCCACAATGCACTGGGGCGCTGTGTTGCACTGAACGTTTGTGCTTAGTTACCTGAAAGGGGTTAGATTGAAATTGTGTGAATACCAGGACAGAACTACTAAATCATGATCAACACTGACACCGTTGTTTTTTTATATTATTTAGTTATCATTTAGTTTATAATTAAGATGAGTTTAGGTGCTTGAAAAGTCTAGAAAAGCGATACAGTTCCAACCGGGAACCGGGGACAACTCCCATCACTGGGACTGTAACTCCCACAAGCAAATTAGCCCCAGCTGTTGAAAAATCATTTCTGGCTCGACGACTGCGGAGCAGGCATTATAACGCAGGTGCTTACTCAACGTATAAAACAATGCCCCAGTGATTTAGAGAGCCCTAAGCATACACTCTGCCCAGTCATTTAACAATGATTAAAAGGATATCTTAGGGAATGTTAAAACGAATGTCTCATTCCATCTATAACAGCAGGAAGCTGTTTAAAAGGCATTTTACTCTGCCGTAATCACTGCCCAATTGATTCAGAGATTAAGTCAACCGTGTTTATAACTGCATGCTAATAATCATTTCAGCAACGTCATTGTGTCTATCATTCTACAGTCTGTGGTTTATCTTTCTCCTCTACTCCCTCATCTACTTCTCCAGCGACATGCTTTCCAAACTGCTTTTGGGAGTAGTCCTTCCTTCATGTCGCTTTCTTTTTCCAAACTAGACAGTAAAAAAACACACTGGGGAATTTCCTCAAGGGGTTAACACAACATATCAGTGGCCCTCCTGCTAAGCCATCTAAAATGTAACTGAAGTCTGTGAGTGTGTGAGTGTGTGTGTGTGTGTGTGTGTGTGTGTGTGTGTGTGTGTGTGTGTGTGTGTGTGTGTGTGTGTGTGTGTGTGTGTGTGTGTGTGTGTGGATGCCTGCTGTGAATCTGCTTTGCCAGCGCTGAGTAGAAAGCGTTTGTTCTTTAGTGCAATATGGAAACGCAACTCGCCTCCCCAGAGGTGATGTCAGTGTGTGAGCCCGGCTCATTAAATGTAGATTCACAACACATTCACAACAAAGAGGACAAGTTAGGAATGGAAAAGATAGAAAGTAGTACTAAATACAGGAAATTTCCCATAGGATTAATATTTATTTGTGATGTGTGACAATGAATGTGTGTTATACCCTGCATTTGACAAATATCATGACAAAACATTTACACACTAGGCAATTGTGTAAACGCTGAAAGGCCACACATTGATCCCAGATCCACTGAATCAATCAATGGCCTTCGTTCGTTGTGATCGACAGACCTGGACGGCAACGACCTGCTGTCCTATTGGCCCGCCCTGGAGGAGAGCGACAACCGCAGCCTCCAGAAGTGGGGCTCGGAGCGCCCTCTGGGGGCCGACTACAGTAAGGACGCCGCCAACAACAACCAGCCCGACGCCTCGCTCACTAGCGGGGACGAGAGCGGCCTCACACAGCCAGGCAGGCACCGCAAGGGTCAGTCGCACACATGCGCTCAAAACAAACACGCACCGTCGTCAGAGTTAAAAAGACACTTTAAATCATTTTCTTGAAATGTAGTTTTATGGTGTGATTTAACGCATGTATTTTTTCTCTCATCTTATTACGCAGCCCATCCTTTTCCTCCTCTCTCTCACTCACTGACTCACTCACTCACTCACTCACTCTCTCACTCTATCTCACTCAATCATTCACTCACCCCCTCACTCTGACTATCCTATTCCTCGCTCCACTCGCGTCACATGATCTGATTTCTTCTTACCCCCCCCCCCCTCTCCAGGTATCCTGAAGAACCGTGCGGGCTGCCCCCCAGCCCTGCAGGGCCGCGGCCCCAGCGAGCTCAACTGGTACCGGACCTCCACGCTGGGCCACCGCGGCGTGCCGGCGGCCTCCTACGGCCGCATGTACTCCCACGCCACGGGCTCGGCTGGCGGCGGCGGCGGCGGGGGCGGGGGCGGCGGCGGAGGGGGCAGTGGCTCCCTCTCGCAGCCCGCCTCGCGCTACTCGTCCCGGGAGCACCTGGACTCCCTGGCCCGCCGCCAGCTGACCCGGGACCCGCTGGGCCGGCCCACAGTGGGCGGGTCCCGGGACCGCCTGGACTCCCGCGGCTCCCGGGACAACCTGGACCTGCTGCCCCGGCGGAGGGAGCTGGGCCCGGGGGGCGGCGGCGGCGGCGGCGGGCGGCGGCGGCGGGGGCGGCGGCGGCGGAGCGGGACCGGACCACCAGCGGGTATCTTCCTCCAGGGAGAACCTGGCGGGGTCCCGGGACCGGCTGGACTACCCGCCCCATGCGGGCAGCGCCCACGCCTCGCGGGAGGACCTGAGCGGGGGCGGCGGGGAGGGCTACCTGGGGGGGTCCCGGTCGCAGCTCAACACGCTGACCCGGCGGCAGGCCACGTCCCGGGAGCACCTGGCGGCGGGCGGGGCGCTGGTCAGCAGCCGGTCCCGGGAGCAGCTGGAGACCAACGGAGGGGGCGGGGGAGGGGGGTCCCAGGCCCAGCCCTGCCGGGAGTGGCTCCGCACGCTGCCCCCCCGCCAGCCCTCGCACCCGGACCAGCCCCCCGCATCGCCGCCCCCCCCCATCTCGGAGGAGCCCCAGCAGGAGCAGCCCGCCGCCCCGGGGGCCCCCCGCGGCCGGGCTCCCCCACCCTTGTGTAGGTACCCGGGCGCGCCCCCCCTGACCCGCCCGCCCTCCAGCGAGCACCTGGACATCCTGTCCTCCATCCTGGCCTCCTTCAGCTCTAACGTCTTGGCTCCTCCCCCCGGGGCCAATGGCTCCGCCCACGGCCCCTCCCCCTCCCCGCCCCGCTCCCTCACCTCCCAGAGCGTCTCTGAGGTCTCCCCCGACTCAGAGTAAGTGGACCCCCCCCTCCCCCCCGACTCCCCTGTTGTCTGTCCCTCACTGCTTAACCCCCGCCCCCCTTCTAGTTAACCATGCCTCCTGCTAGCTTACCCCACCCCCTGCTCGATAACCCCAACCCCTGCTCGATAACCCCGACCCCTGCTCGATAACCCCACCCCCTTCACTTCCTCTCAGCACAGTTCTGATTGGTTGTCATGTGTAGTTTCTTGTCATCCCTTACTTCCTCCTCCCTTACTTCCTACCTCCTACCTCCTCCTTCCTTCCATTGTCCCGCCCCGCAAGTTTGACCTACTGTTCATCTTCTGTAGTTTTCATAAATTAACTAATATTCTTTAACAATATTCCTGTATCAAATACGTTTTTTGGAATAGGAATTACGGCAGACTAGCTAACTACTGTGGACTGGGAGGCTTTGTGAGGGCTAAAACTAAAACCTTTTACAGCGCACGTTTTAACCACTGCATCTCCCTTTGTCTACAGAGCCAACAGAAGTGAAGGCCAGTCCTGATGACCGCCTCCAAATCCCATGATGCAGTGTGCCTGAGTCACCAGGGCTAGGGTCAAAGGTGACGGACCGACTCTGGGTTACCGGAGCTCTGATTTCCGATGGGGTCAAGGGTGACCGAGTGAATTGCGGGAACATACAAATGTCAAAAAAAATCAGCGTCTCTAAGGCTTTCGGTTTGGTTTAACTTTTTTTTTTTTCAAAAGGATGCAACTATGATGGGCTGATTGTATAGATTGAGTTTTAGGGGGGTTTTTTCGTCACAAATTCCTTGCAAGGGTTGAGTCTTACTGATGAACACAGTTGCCATGGTGACCGCCTCTTCTACCTGCAGAGTGTGTCTGAGTGGATTTTGACGGAACAAAAAAAAAAACAACAGACTGATCTCCAAAACATACGCCCCGAAACATGGAAAAAAGAAAGAAGGGGCAAAGAAGAGGGGTAAAACTGTACATAACATTTTTATACATTTTGTATTTTTTTCATTGGAGATTAAGGAAAAGATGAAAACTACTTGTGATGTTTTTTGAAGATTTATGTCCATGTGTGGATGTGTGTGAGGCGACTGGATGAAGAAAAATATCATTTATTGCTGAAAATAGAAATTCACAAACCCAGCCCCACCCGAACCACCCCAACCCGCCCACCACACCCACCACCACCAATAGTTTTATTCATTTCCCGTTTGCTCTCTATCCCCGATCATTACCTTTGTGTATAAACCGTAGGAACAGGGGGCCGGCGACTGTGATTGGATGAGATTAACAGGAAGTGATTTGAAAGAAGTGATTGTAGATACAGAGAGGAATTCTAAAAAAAAAAACAAAGAATCGACGGCACGAAACGATTGTGCCCGGACAGACGGTTGATGGTAAGATGGCGAGGCCGGAAGAGAGCGTCCATTTTGGTTTCTGCTGGGTCGAGGACTGAGTCAAAAGGTCATGTTCTCGACAAACTGTGCTGTTGTTTTTCGGGAACCCCAACACCTACTGGAGGTGAATGTTTCGATCGTCCTAGTAAATTGTCTCTTTTTTTATTTTTTTCTGTGCCTGGTGCTGTTTCAACCATATCAGTTATAGGAAGAAAACAATTGATTTGGATCTAGAAGTGTTTCTGGAACCTTATAGAACTTTCCAGACCTGCAGTTAGAGGCGTGAGGTCCGTCCGGCTCCGTGGGCAACAGGTGTATATCCGTTTACAACCACAGAAGGTATCTTCGAACCAATCCAGGTATTACACACACTTTGCTGAATCCCATCTCAACCTGCCTCAAGAAAACTACCCTTGCACTCTTTGGAGCTGGATGAATCTCCCGCCAAAAACGCAGGCAGACACACTTACTAAAGCTCCGTGCTCACGACCAAACCTAAGCCAAAGGATTCATGTTTTCAATCCCTATTTTGTACTTCCGATGATTCTCTCCGACATCGTTTGTAAGCAGAAGAACCTCATTTTATTTTTTATTGTCTATACCAGAGTATTGCATTGAATCTTAATGCAGTTATTTATTTATTTATAAATGTATTATTTATTTAATTATTCCTTTTGTGATGTATTATTTAATGTGCCATAGAAGCGTTCAATAAACTGGTCTCCGGGTTCATGCGCGTTCAGCTCAAAGTGGTTCGTTCAGCCGACGCTGACTTGGCACTTAAGACCTCTGTTTGTTCTCTGCAACCCTGAAACCTTTGGTCATTGGTTTTAGGTATATCCATTTGTCTGGTAGGATGAGTTGACTTCCCCTGTCCAAAACTGTGTTTAAACCCCATGTCACGTTTTTTTACAATTTTACCAACATAAGAAAAAACTGCCAATCTTAAAGCAACGACATCAACAGCTTTTTGTTTGTTTTGAATTCCACGACAACACAAGGAAAACCCATTTCATCTGGGCCGCGGACAAACTCCCAGCTCGTCTCTCTGTCACAGGCAGATGTGTCCCCACTAAAAGCCTCCTAAGTGCTTTCAGGACCCGGATGTGTTTAATGTTTAATGTGCACAGCGCCAGCTGCTCCCAGGCCCAGCACCGCTGCTGATTGGACTGCTGTGCGCGTGTCATAGGATGTCAACAACCAATCAGAGGGGGACGCTCGTCTTTCTCGAGCACTATCAGCACCGTGTACAAACAACTGATTTTAAACATGGATTTTACATTGACATTGGGTGAACAATTTCTTTTTTTTTCTTATTTTATGGAAACTATACACCTACAAAGAAGATTGACTGGCTCACAAATATTCAACAACTAATGTTTAGTCATCATGCAAACAATTTAGTATTTTAACCTGACTCAAAATAATTGACCATGAAAATAAACAAGAAAAATGACAGCACGGAATACCAAACCGAATAAAATGCAGAAACATAGACAGGCCATGTTATAATTTGAAAAAGAAAAGCAAATCAACGTTCAAAGGATGAGGATTAGGGGAAAGAAGACGGGTGAACGTGCATCAATTCCCATTAACTGTTGTGCCAGGGTTGGGAGGGGCTGTATTACTGTAGGTCATTCCTCCTGTCAAGGTCATCCACTTCCTTGACACAACCTTCCCGTTCATCCCTCCCCACCCTCATCCAGCTGATCTAGTGGTAAGTTAACCTCCTTCTTGTACAGACATGAGATTTATTTTATTGATCCATTCATTATTTACCTGGGAGTTTTATCGATTCAAAATGGCCGTCCATGGCTGTCTGTTTGAAATGTGAGCACTGGACATCTCTTTTCGATTTGTTTGTTTTTTTGACGTGATGTTTTGTATGACCTCCTGTCCAATGAGATGAAAGATCACTGAGACAAATCCTTTAAAAAAAAAAAAATGTAACAACCAATCCCTTTACAGTTGTGTCTGATTCAAATGTATCTTAAAGTGGTTGATATAACCTATGGTCCTCTATGCAGTCTACAACTTCTGTCTACATGCATACTACTATACTTAATGTAGGCCTATAAGACGCTTAATCGTCCCTGTTATCCAACATTTTATGACGCCGCAAACCTAACCCTTTATGCAAGAGGTTTGGCATTGACGATAGACGGATTTCACCTGTGTCTTTCCACTGTGTAAACACAGCCTTAACAGGATATGGATAGTTGGGACTTGTATATTGAAATATATAGTAAAGTAAAAATGTCTGGTTTGGTCCAGTGAGGCGATTTGGTCCTGAATCGCCTCACTCTATTCAATGTTACATTGAATAGAGTGAGGCGATTCAGTTGTCTACTAAATGACTGAATAGACACTAAGGGATGACGTTGTATTTTGGATTTGAACCTTGGGTTGGAGTGAGGTGGATTGCAGGAGACATGAAAGCTTGGGAGACTGTCTTTGTTCGTTGCGTCTGTTCATTTTGGGATATCGTCATTCTCACAGTCAAGGATGGGGATGTTGTCACGGAAACAACTGTTCCTCAGATGTTCATCACGAAAAAACATGAAGAAATGTTGGCTCATTAAAAGAAAAGTAAAACTAACCTGTCACGGTGTGGTGTTTGTGTGGTTTGGTATAGATTCTAGTTCACATGGGAAGAACACATTGGGCCAAGAGAGACACCATAGATATTTTAAACATAACTAACCATCTGACTAACAATATCTTAAAACTAACTATCCTTACCTCCCCCTTTCACAGAACTAACTTAAAACAGTGCTTTTTTAAATAGTGTTGCCACTGAATCGTTCCAGCATACAAGTTTAAATGCCTTTAATTCTGAATTAACTTGTGTTGAACCAATGTTGACAGTTTCAAATGGTTTTCTATGCTGTGATGATGGTTCAAATTCACATGCAGTCCAAATTAGATTACTTAAAAGCGCTGTGAGTTAGGCCTTCTCAACCTACCTAAATATCAACCTGCTCGCACAGTTACTGTTCTCTCAAAGGTAATCAGAAACATAAAGCTTTACAAATATGACCTGATATGATAGGCCGGTATGTTTTGAGAACCCCCACCCCGACAAAACGAAATATAAAAGTAAGCATTACCATATTGGTCTGAAGAACATTTACCAATAAACTGATTTCAATTTAGCTGCTTTTAATAAGAATTTTAAAACCATCAACTGTGATTGTAATTATTGAGCATGACCGTTAAGACAATTTGACAAAAGACGCAAATTAAGCCTTCTAGATCTTGTGCCTTGAAACCGTTTGGGATTATCCTGACCTTGTGACTTCACATTCTCTCGATTTGCGCAGATCAGGCTGGCCTTGAGCCTGATGAAAGCCATTCTCAAAAAATGTAAAATTGGACCAATCAGCGGTAGGGGGAGGAGTGAGCATCAGATCCCTCTCATCTGAAATAGACTGAATAACGATGTCAAAGGATAAACAGTAATTTGCACAATACTTATGTCAATTTTTCTGCCTTATGTACTATTCTATTTGGCATGAGCGAAGAGACCAACAGCGTTACCTAGTCATTTATTCAGATTGGCTCAAATTCTTAATGTTAGGCCGCGCCCATATGTGAAAATCCCTTGCTGCTCAAACTTAAACCTCTGGATGGTTTCACTGTCACAAGGCCATCAAACTGTGCCAGGCAAACATTTACAAACGAGTTCAATATGGGCATCCAAAGTAGTACAATGATATATTACAGTATTAAAAAAAGAAACGACAATAAAATCATGAAATTTAAAATCTTCTAGATTTGTATTGACTTTTGAAATCATTGCCCTCAATAATTAAGATAATTTAGAACTATATTTATAGTCCTCCATTAACTCAATATTGTCTCGGGGCTTTCAAACAACAGCAGCAAAATCAACAATCTCTCCAAAACAACAACAGAGATTGTTCCAAGATGCAGACACCTTCCCACATATTAAAGCAGTGGGTACAATCACTTGGAATGTAACAAAAAAACGAATGATATATAAAAATAGTCTTCCCCATTTGTCTTATGAAGACAAACGGGTATATAGTCAATAATAAAAAAAAACCAACACAATTAAGTCCATCTCGTGGTGACGTCACACAATCGCCCCCTCCTCGGTCGCCCGCTCCCCGCTCCCCCAGTCGTCATGGTCGCTGCCCGACGACGACGACGACGGCGGCGGCGCGACGTCCTGGCCCATCCTCTTCAGCTTGGCCCCGTAGTACCTCCTCTTCATGCGGTAGGCCCGGGCCTTCTCCCGGGCCGCCCTCCCCTTCTCCCTCAGCACCTCCTGCTCCCACACCAGCACCCGCATCCGCCGCTCCCACTCCAGGCTCTCCATCTGCTCCCTGCGCCCCTCCTGCTGCTGCTCCCCCAACATCTCCACCCGCTCCTCCTCCAGGGCCTCCACCCTCTCCCGCTGCTCCCGCTCCCGTCTGGCGAGGGCCGCCGCCGCCGCCGCCGCCGTCACGGAGCGAGGCGTGCGAGGAAACTTGGGAGGGGGCCCCGTGTCTCGCAGCGCCGGATCCTCGCAGCGGCGTCCGGCTGGTGATGGAGGCCGGTGGTTGAGGGGGCGCTGCTGGGATGCGTGGAGGAGGAGGCGGGGAGGGTGGTGGTGATGGTGGTGGTTGTTGTTGGGAGCTTGGACCCTGGGGACACCTGGCGAGGTCAGGGTTCAAGGGTAAGTGTCATGTTATGGTGGGGGTGACGTTGAACAGTTTTGGCATTAAAACTGTTAATACAAGTATATATATATCATTAAGCCAGTGTTATATGTGGATGACATCCACTGAAATGTCCTTGAATCAAAATTCCCAAATCAAAAAGTTTTACCTCAAGTAAACCTTTTTTGATTCGTAGATTTCGTAAAATAAACGGTCCGTGTTTTCTAAACGCACCACTGTCGACACTGCTTTGGCTCGGCACCCCGCGCGAGTCTATGAAGCTGGTCGGGAACGTGACCTCCTGGAACGAGGCATTGTGGGAAGCGGAGCTGGCGCCGAGGACACCGTGCTCCAGGTCTGCCGACGGGTCACTTCCTGTCAGCCGGTCGAAGGCGTTGAGGTGCAGGCTGAGAGCCACCGGCTCCTTGTCCTCCTCATCCTGAGAAGGTGGGAACCGTGACGTTTGTTTATTACCAGGCAGTGGTGACGCACCAAAGCATGGACTGTATCCACGCCAGCGTCTCGGTGATCCCAGGTCAGACGTCCCAGCTGAAGTCATCCTAACCTACGACGACCCCCGCTTAGAAAATGTAATGTATACGTTATAGCAGGTGACTGCTTTTACCTTGATATTGCCGTAGCCGTTCACATGATCGGCGACATTCATCACCATGATGTGACCTAACCGACAAGGCGGAGCAAAAGAAATGTAGCAAAAAGACAGACAGACAGGGGGAAGAAAAGACGGGAATCAAAGGGTGGATGAGAGGAACAATTATTCAAACAGTAAGCCGGTGTTTCCCTCTGGGAATAAAGAGTACCGCAGCCATGGTGATCACTTAACCAGCATCTACTCAGAATGCCACACAATATGGACCCTTTGCGTGTCATGTCACTTTTGCATTCGCCGTCATTTGGGGTGTCAAGCGAGGGCCAACCAGGGGGGGTACTACGTCAAGGCTCTCAGGGTTTGGCTGGTGTGTTTGGCTCACGTTGTGGGGGGCTGTCGTCCTGTCCCGGGCCAGGAGTGTGGCAACAGCAGCAGTGGCAGCAGCATCATCCTGCGTCTTATAATTGCTCAACCCTCTTTTGGTTTTAAGAGCTGCAGTTTTTTTTGACTCTGAAATTAAAGGTTTCCCATCACGGTGGGAGCGTAGTCCAGGGACAGTGGATTCCTACTTTGTTTACCTAGAGGAAGAGGAAAGAAAAAGTTACAACTGTTTAAATCAACCGTCACATCAATGCAACTTTTGTTATAAACACTATTTACTTGATTTGTGTTGCTGTTGCATGAAAACACTTGTATGCACAAAAATAAAGCTACTTAGCATGTAATTTTAAATCAAGTAGTAAATTATGTTGATGAACTTGTGACTAAGATTGCTTGCAGCAACTTTTTAACGTCTATTTACTAATACGTCTGTTTGAGAGTTTTTTAAAACTTACCCGAGATACAAAGTGAACTGCAGACAGAGTCGACTGGGCTCCCATGCAGGGACCGTTGCGTTTCACAGCTGTCACCCAGTGCTGCCTTCTCTCCAAATCATGGGGATATCGGTCAAATGACACAAGCGAGCCAGGGGTTTTCCTTTTGTGACACCCAACAGCAAAACAAGCGTGCACCATTATGGCCAAAGTAGAGCGGGACTATATAACCTGGGAAATCAACCACTCAAGACAGCACACTGGTTCTCTGAGGCTGGCAAGCCTCGGCCCTAGACTTGATCCGCGCTCTGACACCCAAAATGGCGGTCTGAATGGAAAAGTGACATCTGCTAGGGGTTTTAATATGTTTCGGTGGGTCTGTGTGGTTGCTGATCCGACCACCTAATATCAACACACACACGCTTGCATGGGCATCCTCGTTTGCGTTTGTTGCTGCAGTAGAGAACAAGGGGAACACGAATTACAAAACCCAACCTCACTACTGGCAAATGAACATGGCCACAGTCAGATACGAGATGTATTGTTACACACGAGATGTGTACATTGCTGTGGTGTACATGTATGATCTGTGGATTGGACTACCTTCTACGAGCTTGCGGACGGCTGCTTTATGGCCACAGCCCGCGGCGTGGCTTGTGAGGGCTGCCTCTCCCATCGTCTGCAGTTTAATTGCTTTGCAACAAGCTTTGCATCTGGCCAACTGAATGTCTTGTGGGTCTTTGACGAGCCAGTCTTTGTATATATCCTTGGAAAGCCACGCAACCTGGAATTTACATTTTCCAGGCATGTTTATGGCCGTAGAAAGTTCGGCACCGCAGGTCCGCAGCGCTTACAATGGTCAGGAGAACAGTTTTGCGGCTGTCACGTGTGACGGTCACCCCATCACAACAGTGCTTAGCCAATAGGCGACCCTGTTGGATCCAGCTGACTGTCGTATAACCGATTGTGATTGGTTAAGAATACACATGCGGAAGAAGGACCATGGGAACGGCGTGGATGTATTGGACACATTTTCATATGTCTGTGAGAAGCGCCTTCGGTTGGATTGTAGACACATTTTATCACGTATAGCTGTATGTAAGTAAAACAACACATTCATAAATATAAACTGTTTCGTTACAAGGAAAAAAAAACGTATTTACTGACTGTTGGACTTGTTATGCGGCTAACCTGCAAGTTATAGTCAAGTATCCAAGTTACTCAAGACCTCCTTCTGTAACGTGATATAGGCCTATAGTCCGTCTTCGCTCACTCAGGATGGTAATAATTACCTAGCTCCACAATGGAAACGGTTGTGTTAATCGCTCCAATCACAGCATTGGAATTTTTCTTGGAGGATTACCTGCTGAAAGGTAAGCTCTTCCTCAACCTCAACCGTTATTTTTCTGTCTTTCTCTACACTTGCCCATTCCCTCTCTCTAACGAAGGCCCCTAACTGTTTACTCTTCTCACAGGCGAGGGTCCAATCTTGACAGTTTTCAGCCTCCAGTCGCGCAGTAGAGCCTCAGCCTCGATTGCTGTTCTTCAGCACTATCGGATTCATGGTGTCCGCCCCAAATATAAGCACAAACAACCGCAACAGAACCATGAGGCAGAGAAAGAAGATGGTTGGGCAGGATTACTCACAATTAATTATTTGAAACTGCATCCCATAGTTGTTTATGAGTCAAATAATCGTCATGTATTATAGTTTCATTCAGTGAAATATTTATTTGGTTTTACTTTTTTTATTCGCTGAATATGGACAATGCTTTCTCCTCCTGATCATGACAATCATGTATTTTCGTCAATCTTCATCAAGCGTCTGATACATGTCCTTGATCTTTGCCCCCAGGAGGAAGCTCCGCCACAGAGCCAGACCTCTATGACTTGGCGGTGTTTGGGGGTAAGGGTGTGCGGTTGGTGCGCCTCATCACCCAGCTCCACGGTGGGGAGCCTGTGCGCCTGGAGCCCCACGGCCCCCTCATAGAGCTCCGAGACTGGATCCTGGACCTCTGCTGGCTGACTCAGGACGGACGCGCCCTCCTCGGCGTGGCTCTAGCCCATAACAGCGTTCTTCTCCTGGACCCTCACGAAGGGAATCCCCCTCGCTCGCTGCGGCTGCCTGGATGGATGTCTGCTGTACTCTGCCCTGCTGCTGGTGGACCAATCCTGGAATAACTCTGTCCTGGTTGGAGGGACAGTCTTCAACCAGCTGGTTCTTTGGAGACCCAACAGAAGGGGAGAGGAGGTGGTCGGGGAGGAAGGGGGCGACCCTGAACGCAAAGCCCCCGTGGAGAGGCGCTTGCTGGGGCACGGTGGCGTCATCTTCAGCATCTGCTACCTTCGGGAGAAAGGCTGGCTGGCCTCGGCCTCCGACGACCGCAGCGTGAGGGTGTGGGGCGTCGGGGCTCTGGGGGGCCCTGGTCCCACGTGCGGGGACCCGGACCCCGCGTGCCTCGTGGTCCTGTACGGACACCAGGCCCGGGTGTTCTCCGTGCACCTCTCCCCCGGGAAGGTGTACAGCGCCGGGGAGGATGGGTGCTGCCTGGTCTGGGAATGGTCCCGCGGCGGGGGGAAGGTGGCCCAGACCTTGAAGGGCCATCGGGCCGGCGGGATCCGAGCGCTCGCCGTGAGCGAGGGAAGGGAGGAGGACGGCACCAGAGCGAGGTGGGTGGCTACCGGGGGCGCGGATGGAGGGGTGAGGCTGTGGCGGGTGGAGGAGACAAAAGTGGAGGAGGAGGAAGATGAGGAGGAGGAGGAGGAGGAGAAGGAGGAGGTGGGGATGGCTGCCACAGCGGCCCTGACGGACTTGAAGTTTTCTGGTCGAGGCACGCCCAAGGGGGTGTGCGTGGTAGAGGACGGAACCGCAAATTGGGCCCGGAGTAAAATCTTGGCATGCACTGACCAGGGGGCAGTGTACCAGGGCTGCTGTGCGGCTGCCGGACAGTGGGACTTACTGTGGCAGGGGGATCGGGCGTTCCAGTCCTATTGCGTGATGGAGGTCCTAACGGTCACCGTGAAGAGTACCCCACGGAAAGCTCACCTATGTGCGGTGGGAAACCTCAGCGGTGGAATCCACGTCTTCGACGTGTCCCATCCCCGGTGCGGACTGTCTCTCAGAGGAGGGGACGGGAAGATCCATAGCCTCGTTTGGGTCGAGGGACATGCGCCCCACGCGGGGTACCTGCTAGCGTCGGGTTCCCAGGGTCTGGTACACCGCTGGTGCGTGGAGGCACGGCCGGATAGAGACTCGGGCTCAGTTCTGATCGCGGAGCCTCGCCCTCCGTTTGCTCTGCCCCCCTGTGCCAAGCGGTGGTTAACCAGCGCGGTGGGCCTCCACAAAGGTCCACCGGGGGCGCTGTGGGTGTGTGGGGACCGGAGAGGATCCCTTCTGCTGTTTCAGGAAAGTAGCAGACGAGGAGGAGGAGGAGGAGTGGGGGTAGACGAGGAGAGGAAGGATCCAGACTCTTTAATCATAAGCTCAGCTGGCCGACAGACCCACGCAGATGCAGAAAATGAAAAGGAAACAAAATGTTGTGATGAAGAAGGGAAGGAGTTGTCGGATGACGGCGGGAAGAAACCCGCAGGAAAGGGTGACCCGCCCCTCCAGCCTCTCAGCTGTCTGTTTGGGGTACACGGGAAACAGGGGGTGACCTCCGTCTGCGAGCACCGGGACCTCTTATACAGCGCCGGGCGGGACGGCTGTGTGCGGGTCTTCAGGGTTCGCCCCGCCACACCGCAGTGGGTCCTCCCGGGGGACCACAGACCCAGCGCTGGGGAGATCATGGAGCCCGACGTCTGGCCTCAGCTGGAGGTTCTGAGGGTCCAGCGGGCCTGTAAGGGCATGGAGTGGCTGGAGAGGGTTCTGATCCTCGCACCTCCTGAACACTCGACGGCCGAACCGCTCGGGGACGAGGAGGAGGAGGAGGAGGAGGAGGAGGAGGGAGAGGGAGGGGGAGGAGGAGTAGAAAAGGAAGGAGGGCGTTGCAAGCAGGCCGCGGAAACTAAAGCAGAACAGGAATCTACAGGTGGAGGAAAAAAGGGATGGCACGATGGTCGAGAGTGCCGCTTTGTCATCGCCGGGTTTCAAGCGGCCAACTTCGTGGTGTGGGATCCCGTGAGGCAGGAGAGGCTGCTGACGGTGCCTTGCGGTGGCGGCCATCGCTCCTGGATTCTCTGGCCCCCCTGCAAGAGCTTATGGCCTGGCTACGGCGCCCTGGTCTTCATCAAGCACGGGGCCGTAGTAGCCACGCAGCCCCCCAGAGAGGCCTCAACCTCGGCCGGCGTGGCCAGCAAGACCGGGGCTTGCGGCCTCAGAGAGGGCGTTCATGGAAAGGGCATCGGGTGCGTCTGTAGGCTGGGGAGGGTAGGGTGTACCGGGGACGGGTCTCAAACTACTCAGGGCATGGGGTCGGATGAAGGACACTGGGAGATCCTTGTGACCGGTGGGGAGGACACTAGTTTGACCGTCCTGGCCATCCAGCCAAGCTCTGGAGCGGTTCAAGTCTTGACCGTCGTCACGGACCACATCTCCAACATCCGCGCTGTGGTGGCTGTCGTGGAGCCAGCTGGCGCGAGGCCCGGGAAACACCCGCTCTCTGCCCTGCTTGTGTCCGCCGGTGGTCGGGCTCAAATGCAGTGTTACCGGCTGCTGATTGGATGGGACAAAGAGAGGCGGGAACCTTATTGTCAGGTGATTCAGGTGGCAAGTCACCGATTGGACGAGCAGTGGGAGAAGAGGCGGAACCGACACAAGACGGTGAAAGCAGACCCAGAGACGAGGCAAGCGGTGTATAAAGATTAACACGTGATAACTTTAGTTTTTCCTCTTCTCAGCGATTCAAGATCATACTTTAGTCTTTACATCTTTAGTTTTTTGACTTACTTTTAGTAAAATTAATGTTTATGGTGTGTGTGTGTGTGTGTCTCCAGATACATGTCCATAGCAGTGGTTAACAGCGACAACGCGACAGCTGTAGTGGCACTAGCCTGCAGCGATGGAGCAATCAGGTCAGTTTGCCCCAGGAGACAAAATCATGAAGATTTAAAAGAAAAACAGGAATTTGTTTGTGTGGCTGTTTTTGTTTCTGTTTATCAACAGAAACGGTCACTTTCATTTTCATTCTTGACTTTAAAACACTTTAACACTAATAGATATCAAATTTTATCATTTGAATTCACTTATTCACAGTCTCTCCCTCGCTCACTCATACTTTTCTCACCTTTATCATCTGTCGTTTTTTTTTGCCAGATTGTTCTCCATCAGCGAGGTCAAAGGTCAATTTGATTTGTCATGGGAGAGTTTCTACCACCAGCGCTGTGTGCTCAGTGTCGCCTCCTGCTGTCTGCCAGACGCTACAGGCAACAGGTAAGAAGAGGTTTCTTACGGGCAGAATTTTATCACATCCCGGCTTTATTGATACCAGAGTTTTAAGACCTATTAACCATGTCTGCAACCCTATTAAAAAAACATGTTTACATCTTTAGCGCTAAATTATGTCTATGTCCCAACATGCCGCCTTCTCTTTGAATCTCACAGATACAGACTTCTTCTTAGTGCAGCAACTGATGGCAGAATTGCATTGTGGGACTTTACCCCAACCGCATTACTGGCTGGAAATTTGAATTCGAAATTGGACACATCCGCTCCGCCCGGCCCGTGCCTCACCTTTCCCGCCCACCAGAGCGGAGTCAACTCACTGGCGGTGTGGCAGGAGAGAACAGAGGACGGTTGCCTGGTAACCGTCGCCAGCGGAGGCGACGACGGACAGCTGACCCTGTCTGTTGTTCAGGTGCGGTACCCCGAGGTGCAGACAGATGGCGGCAGAGTACTTTCAAATGGGCACCACCACCACCACCACCGACAGCTCCTCCTCTCCCAGTCCGACCTCACCCTCCTCTCCCAGTCCCGCGTCTCGCTGGCCCACTCCGCCCCGGTCACCGCGCTGAGCCTGCTCTGCCCGGGCTTCCTCGTGTCCACCTCCCCGGATCAGAGGGTGCGTCTCTGGAGGGTGTGTAGTACCGGCCTCCGCCCCACAGGGGCGCTGTACTCACACGTGGCGGACGCGGCCGGCCTGGCGGCGTGGGGGGGGGAGTGGGGTCCGGGTGGGGGGGGGGGGGATGGGTGAGGGCCGATCCTGCACGTGAGAGCAGGGGTCTGGGCCTGGGGGGGTGGGTGGTGGTCTGTGGTCAAGGCCTACAGCTGCTACACGTCAGGACGTCTTCACCATGACGGACAGAAAGTGAAGAAAAGAAAATACATTTACAAGGACGATTTGAGAGCAAGTCCCGTGTGTGTGTGTGTGTGTGAGTGAATATATGTGTGTGTGGGAGATTTGAGAGCAAGTCCCGTGTGTGTGTGTGTGTGTGTGTGTGTGTGTGTGTGTGTGTGTGTGTGCGTGCACTGCTTCATGACGTACATTTTAATGCATTTTATAAATCCTGCCAAATAGATGGATATTATACTCATTGTTTTAATATTGTTAAATATAACTAATAAATATTAATTTATACCAATTTAATCCAGAACTCTGTGAATTATAGTTCTGCACATCAATGTGAAGAACATCGTGGTTACATAATTGGGCATGTGATCGATTATGAAGTTAATGTAGTGAAAACTGAATTTGGTGAATATTTAATAGCATTCAACAAAGTGTGTGTGTGTGTGCTGTATCAAAAATCTCTTTCATTGATTAACTTCAAAGGAGAATGTGGCAGGAATCTTTCTGCATGTATGAGTGGAGAATATTTGTGTGCGTGTGTGAGACGGCGAGATCAAAGATGAAGCCTTCTATAATTCGATGTGGCGCTGTATTGTGGCGCTGCCTATTTGCAAAGCTAAATGCTAATTCCATGCTAACAACTCGGGAAGAGAAATGCTCATAAGTGGAGGTTTTGAGTTCAACGTGTGTGTGTGTGTGTTCCATGCTAACAACTGGGAAGAGAAATGCTCATAAGTGGAGGTTTTGAGTTCAACGTGTGTGTGTGTGTGTGTGTGTGTGTGTGTGTGTGTGTGCGTGTGTGTGCGCGCGCGCGTGCACGCCCCTCAGATCTGATTGGAGTAGACTGAGTTGTTGGTCAGCGCCCAACAACTCTTGTGCTGTTGAACGTGCACAAGAGGACGCAGTATTTCTGTAGTTTGTGTATCTCCCCCCAGGCGTGTGTAGTATGTGAATGTGTGTCGGACAGCAGGTGGATCCGTTGTGCGCTGAAGCAGAGGGAGATCAATGTCAAGACGATGAGCTTTGTGTGTGTGTGTGTGTGTGTGTGTGTGAGAGATGGTGTGCTTTTTAATTGAATGCGAGTGTCCGGATGGGTGCACACTTGCATAGGAATGAAATTGTATTCTTTGTGTGTGTGTGTGTGTGTGTGTGTGTGTGTGTGTGTGTGTGTGTGTGTGTGTGTGTGTGTGTGTGTGTGTGTGTGTGTGTGTGTGTGTGTGTGTGTGTGTGTGCACACACGCGCGTGCGCGCCAACCGTCCTAGGTAGGCACAGAGGGGCCCACTGCTTTCCATCAATATTTCAACCTGATATCATATTGCCTATTGTCCTGCAATCTCCTCATCGTGGAGATGGAAAGGAGAGAGAGAGAGTAGTATGAGGTTAGGAGATGAACAAACCATTCAGACCGAGAAGGTCACTGTAAAAAAAGAGATATTTACATTTGGTTAATGTATGAAGAGGAGGAGAGACTGCACTACCCTTCACCCCTCTGCAGTCCTGTTCGGCGAGCCAAGCCCGTAGTCCCAGCAGAGAGGGAAACAGGTGGGCGTGGCCAGGTGGGCGTGGCCAGGTGAGGAGAGCAGGTGGCATCGGAGTATAATGGCACCGTTCACTTTACCAATGGGCCATTGTTTGACCTCCTAAGAAGAACTCCTGACCTTACCTTTTAAAGATTTGTTATGGGCTATCCCCCAGGCTCATTCAAGAACCATAAACTAGCTTAATGTTGTAACTGTTTCAAATACATTTTCATGTTCCTTTAGCTCATGATCATTGGACCTTAACATATTGAAGTTTGAAGGCACATTTGGACCAAGCTCCCCCTAATGTGTGGCTGTACAACGGTACAGATATGAATAGGGAGGGTGAAGGCACTGTGATAGGGGACACGATGTGGTAAGTGATAGGGGAGACCCCATGCTGAGAGAGAGAAAGAGGGAGGTAGGGAGAGAGTGAGAGGGGGGAGAGATGCAGAAGGGAACCAAAGACTATATGAGACAAAGACTTTATTCGACTTTATATCGCACTGAAGAGGATAAGAAAGAACAAATTCAATAAAGGAATATCAAGGAATTACTAAGGCTTTGCATAAAATTAAGTAGGGTTAAATAGAGTGACTCAACGACAGAGAGACCAGTTAAGGCGTGGATGGATGAGTTTGAGTAAAAGGGAGAGAGGAAAAGTGAATGAGGATGGAATTAATGGACGAATCAGAAATAGACAGACGTACATGTGTAGTGAGTATTCTGCTAATTACAACCACTCATGAGTTTGAGGAATTTACGTATTTATTTTGAATGCATCTCTTAATTCTTTTTCATTTTTTTAATTCAATAACCAGGACTTAAGATGTCACAAGAACGCTTACCTCTGATTGGATCTTCGAAAAAAAAGAGTTCAGGTAATCCCTTGATTAAGACTCATGATTTTATAAATTGCAAATTGACAGATTAGCCTGGTATTGATTATGTGATTATCTTTTAATCCAATTGCTAATTGCCCTCCAGCAGAGGCTAACTCAAAGTAACAGAACACATGTCTCTCAAATGTGAGCTATGTGTGTTAGGATATAATGAGTGATGACGCAGTATTATGTTGGAATGGTAAAGTGTTTTCATTAAAAACGGTGTGAGAATGTTTTTTTCCTTCTTTAGGTGTATTTTAGAATATTGTGGTTGTTTTTTAGAATGTCTAAATGGTTTGAGAATGTTTACATGGTGTTGTCTGAATCGCTCGGTGTGTTTATGTGGGATGTTTTTTAAATGTTGAATCTCTGACACAATCTCTCTCCATCAACCATATGAGCAAGAACAAACCGTTTTGTTCTTGCTCAAATTGTGTGCAATATGCTTGTGCAATTGTTTGTCTCTTTTGCCTAGGCCTGCTGTAGTAATAAATGTAATGGAATGTATTTTATTTTATTCTTATTGTATTTTAGGTTGCCCTATTGACTACAGCTGGAAATGAGCCAAATAGGCTAAGGCTGCCCCTGACTGTAATCAAAGGGGACTGTCCACGAAACTACAAACAAATAAACTAAACTAAACCAAACGTGTTGTTCCCCACCAGCCAAGGCCTCAAGCTCCGCCTCCGCTCCTCCCCAGCGCCCCCCCCTGGCCGGTCTGAGACGGCGCAGCAGCCGGCCGTCCCAGCTCACCACCACCTCGTCCTCCTCCCACCCCCTCTCTCACGCCTTCCTCCACGCCGACACCTCCATCACCCCCTGGGGAGGGCTCTCCCTCTCCTCCTCCTCCTTCACCTCCATCCCTCCTCCTCCCCCCCCTGCCCCTCTTCCTCCACCTCCCCCCCCTCCCCCTCTTCCTCCTCCTCCTCCTCCTCCTCCTCCTTCCCTCCCTCACCCCCCCAACTCCGGCCCAACCTCGCCTGCACCCTCCTGCTCCTCCCCCTCGACCCATAGCCCCCCCCTCTCGCCACGGGCGGCGCGGGGGGGGCAGAGATGTGGGCGGTTCGAATCCCTGCTCCCCTTCCTTGTTGCACCGCGTGTCGGCCCAGATGGAGAGCCCAGGTAGCATCGCAGCGTTGCTAAGTGATTAGCCTCTCCCTGTATCACTGCAGGTTCTCCAAGTTGTATTAGTATCAGCTAATATTACACCAGCCCAAGTGGTGTCTCGTAGTTGTCCCTATTCCCTTATTATTCCCTAGCAATAAGTATGTTATTACTATTGACTATAAAGATATTTAGAAACTTTAGTCTGTCCTCTTGTGTTCTCTAAGTAAGTCTTAGTAGGCTATCGACTTAATTTACAGTTAGTTGACCTCCTAGGGTAAATTGATATTCTTTCTTTCTTTGTGTATTCTCTCTGTTCCTCTCTCTCTGTCCCTCTGTGTCTCTCTCTGTCTCTCTATCCCTCTCTTTGTGCCTCTGTCTCTCTCTGTCCCTCTGTGTGTGTGTGTGTCTCTCTCTCTCTCTCTCTCTCTCTCTCTCTCTCTCTCTCTCTCTCTCTCTCTCTCTCTCTCTCTCTCTCTCTCCTGTGTCTCTCTCTCTCTCTCTCTCTCTCTCTCTTCTCTCTCTCTCTCTCTCTCTCTCTCTCTCTCTCTCTCTCTCTCTCTCTCTCTCTCTCTCTCTCTCTCTCTCTCTCTCTCTCTCTCTCTCTCTCTCTCTCTCTCTCTCTCTCTCTCTCTCTCTCTCTCTGCCTCTATCTGCCCCTCTCTCTCTGTGACTGTATCTCTCTGTGACTGTATCTCTCTGTCTGTCTGGGTCTCTGTCCGTCTCTGTCTAGGGAGGGAGACCAGGGAGTTACGGGCCAGGCGGAGGCCTGTTCCGCGCATGCCCCGCCTCCCCCCGCTGCGTCCAATCACCAGCCTCAGCTTCACGCGCAGCTTTACCTTCTCCTTTTTCGAGCTGCCGGTCCACCAGACGGCCAGCTGTCGCGCCGAGCGGGTCCGCCACGTCATGCTCCTGCTGAGGCAGATGCAGTACTGAGCCCTGGGGGGGCTCTCCCTCTCTCTGTGGGTCTCACTGGGGCTGGTACCAGGGTCGATGTTTCACATCAACGTCGTTAGCTTTTGGTGGGGGTGTCCAAATCAGATGCTAACAAGACAACCCTGTTATCCATCGCCTGTCTCCCAGTGTTAGACTCCCCCCGCCCCCTCACCCCCGCCCCAGTCTCACGGTCAGACTTTAGCAATGGTTGTGAGTGACTGTGCGTCTGTCTGTCTGTCTGTCTGTCTGTCTGTCTGTCTGTCTGTCTGTCTGTCTGTCTGTGCTGTGCGTGTGTGTGTGTGTGCGTGTGTGCTGTGGCGTGTGTGTGCGTGCGTGCGTGCGTGCTGTGCGTGCTGGTGCGTGCGTGCGTGCGTGTGTGTGCGTGCGTGCGTCGTGCGTGCGTGCTGTGCGTGCGTGCGTGTGCGTGCGTGCGTGGTGTGTGAGTGCTGTGCGCTGTCTGTGCTGTGCTGTGCGTGTGTCTGTCTGTGTGTGTGTGTGCTGTGCTGTCTGTCTTCTGTGTGTGTGTGTGTGTGTGCTGTGTGTGTGTGTGTGTGGTGGTGTGTGTGTGTGTGTGTGTGTGTGTGTGTGTGTGTGTGTGTCGTGTGCGTGCGTGCGTGCGCTGTGTGCGTGTGTGTGGTGCGTGGTGGTGGTGGGTGGTGCGTGCGTGCGTGCGTGCGTGCGTGCGTGCGTGCGTGCGTGCGTGCGTGCGTGGTGCGTACGCGTGCCTGCAAACCTTTTAACCCTTCTTGACAATGTATAAATGAATGCCTTTGTTAACATGAACATAATTACTAAATGTACACTGTTAGAAAGCCATTAATCGTCAAGTAGTTAACTTTCAATAAACTAATTATTAGTTAATGCTTATTACTGAGTTAATGTTTAATAAATGTTAATTAATTTACCCTTATTTTAAAGTGCTACCTTATCTTCTTATATAGTCAAATCATTACAAAGGCCTCTGGTCAAAGTTTGTTGTGAAAGAATTAAGCGGTTTGATGGTAAACACTTAAAACTAGAAATAAAATGAACATAAATAACAAACTGGCCACACATTGAGCGGTTATGATTATGTTTATTTCATGTAATACCAATCACTGCGTGACATGTCTCAATCGACCGCATAAAATCACAGTTTGATTTGAAACTTCTTAGCAATGCTTAAGATGACCAGGTTTCTTCCCCATCGTTGTAAGTTACAAGGTGGCCATCGTCGGTCAGGGTCAGACGAATACGAAGACTAGGAGTCTTAGTGTGACAACCATTGCCCCACAGTGCCTGACCTGCTTGGGTGTAAATGATCAGTTTTGTATCTTCCTGCAGAACCACTCTGTAAGCCTGGCGACATTCAGTGTTGCTGGCCCAGAGTGGAGACCATTTGTAGATGACAAAGTTTCCGTCGTCCTGTAAACATGAAGACAAGATATTGTTTAGGTGAATGACTAGTTTATTCGTATGACATTACGGTGACTACATCTCTACACCCATGCTCACCTGAAACATAGCCTTGTACTGTTGGTTGTTACTCATGAGGAAGTCCCCTTTAAAGAGCTCCTGATTGGCACTGAGAGAGTTCCGACTCATGTTTCTGAGGACATGATTTGGATGCAAAAAGATGCAAGTTAGAACATTATCATTTCCGAATGACCTTCTGTTTTAAAAGCAGGTAACAAGCATAGTGGCAGCCAGACACGAGAATAATATGTATGCACAGGACACTGTTTTCGGATGTTGAATTAGTTCGACACCAAACGCTAATTTTTTAATCCTGAACATTTGGGATTGGAAACACTATACGCCCCCTTGTGTAAATGTTAATGTGACCTAGTAGCATAAATGCAGTCAGCTCTGCGAAGATCTAAACATGGATGTTCTCAGTATGAAGTGTAAATTGATTCAATCATATGCCGAAATATGCCAAACAATAAAACTTTTATTCCAACAAATTCCTTTCACTAGACGTTTAATTTCGAATAAGGATAATCAGATGAGTGTCTTCTTAGAGTTTTCAGTCATCAGTTTACGAGTGCAGGTGTTTTCTGAGGTATGAGACTCACCTGGGAGGACAGATGATGCAGCTGTTGAACGAGGGATGAGAGGAGTCGCAGGTTTGTGAGTCGTGATGGGGAGCACCTCTGCTATTTATCATCCCCAGAGAAGGAAATGGCCCTCACCAAGAAGGGGCGGGGGGTAAATTATTATTCTTCACAAAAACCTGTTTTGTCACATTCTACACTTAATCCACAGGTCTTGATGCAGTTCATTCTGTATGAATAAACTGCAAGGGTAATCTAAGTAGTAAAAAATAAAGTACACATAGTATTGATGATAAATAAAACAAAAAGCTTAAGTAGCAAAATTTTCCAGGCAGAGTTGATCATTCGTAATTGGATGATATATATTTATGAAATATGGAATGTTATGAGGACATGTTTACAGCACTCTGGGACAAACACAAGGCCATTAAAAGAGGGGACAGACTTTAAAATCTTCCCTTAAAAACACTTGTTAAGTATCAAACAAATATGATACATTTTACACAATATAGTGATCTCCGTCCTGTCTGATTCATCAGATCTCTGACTTGAATATAAAATAATTCTTAATCTTTCTATTCACTGATTGTCAAACAGAATACTTAATACATAATATACATGGACCAGGGCCACGCCCTCTTACAGGCAGCGCTGAACCGTCCACAACAATTACAACTTCAGCTAAAAGTACACCTTTTATAAAATAATTGCAAAAGGTCATGTCATCTAATGAGAAAAATTGAATAATTTACAGAACACATTGTTTCATTTATTAATAGTTGGCACATATATTCTCATCCGAAGTGTTTTTAAGGGAAGATTTTAAAGTCTGTCCCCTCTTTTAATTGCCTTGTGTTTGTCCCAGAGTGCTGTAAACATGTCCTCAACAGGCGATACCAACCGGACTGCCCAAGACCAGGATAATCTAATCAAGATAAGTAAGAGAACCACAGTTCTTCATGTATGGCCTGTCTGTCTGACGGACTGTCTTCTTGGCCTGTCCGTCCGTCCGTCCGTCCATCCGTCCGTCCGTCCGTCCGTCCGAAAAGGCCCCACTAGTACCCCTCTTCATGGTCAGCCCAGTCCGTCGTCTCTCTGTGACTCAGGGAGCAGTAGTATATAACTGACGATTCCCAGTGAACCTTGAGCTCAATGTTGTCCTTTACCCCCATACCATATCTAAGTTTTTTCCCCGTTGGAGTGAACACGATAGACACAAATCCACTGACCTGTGCGGAGAACGGACTGCCGTAAAGACCACAGAGGGCCAGCCACCCATCTGGTCTCTGCTGGAGACAGAGCATTTCATCTTTACCTTTTTTTTCTTCGACGTTGCAGATTCTTTCCTCCTAGTTTGTTTTTGATTGCCTGCTGTATTTCACCTGGTAAGAAAAACAAAATCAATCTGCTACCTGATGCTGGAGTCACCCTCTCTTGGGGTAAATAGACTTTCAACTGGGCTGGAGGGGCAAGATGTCATATTATCAAGTATTCTGTGTTCGTTAAGTGACCCTGTATCAGCCAATAACGTAATAACTGCAAATAACGTAATAATTGAAATGTAATAAAGCCAATAACGTAATAATTGGCAATAATGTAATAAAGTTGTTGAGCCAGTAACGTATTAACTTTTTGCCAATAATTTAATAACGTATTACATTATTGGCAAGTTATTAGGTATGTATTATGTATACATATACAGATGTACGAATCTGAGAGTAAAAGTAAAGTTTAATTTATTAAGTGCTCCATATAGGGAGGGAAAGAGCACTTTACACAGCATCATAAACTAAGCTTTACTTTTCTCTGGGATTCTTGAATCGGACAAAACAGCTTTGGGGCCAGCCTGATCTGCGGAGCGACATTTCAGTTTTTCCAGGTACAGAGTATCTGCTGCGTGTGACAGATTGCGTAATGTGCTTCTCATCGACTTCGTTGGAAAAGTAACATGTCTGAGCACATTCAAACTTCTCCCACACCACACCCTTTGGCTTCAATATGACAATAGGTCAATTGGTCAGGAAATATCTCATTGTGTCCTGCCATAAGGCTTCAAGGGCTATTGCACCATCAAGCAAAACTAGGTCCCTTCAATACTGAGCATATAATAACATTTGAAATGTCGCTCCGCAGATCAGGCTGGCCCCAAAGCTGTTTTGTC
Source organism: Melanogrammus aeglefinus (assembly GCA_900291075.1). Taxonomy (NCBI): domain Eukaryota; kingdom Metazoa; phylum Chordata; class Actinopteri; order Gadiformes; family Gadidae; genus Melanogrammus; species Melanogrammus aeglefinus. Next base: position 121,359 of record OLKM01000387.1, on the reverse strand, counting down.
CGATTCAAGAATCCCAGAGAAAAGTAAAGCTTAGTTTATGATACTGTGTAAAGTGCTCTTTCCCTCCCTATATGGAGCACTTAACGCAGCATCATAAACTAAGCTTTACTTTTAATACGGCCACACTGAACGCGTTACGCGCGTTAGAGGCGTAGGAAATCGGCATTTTTGCATAGGGAACCATTGGTTTAGGCGCGTAGATGCGTTACATGCGGCCTAGCTAAAGCAGCGCGTTAGACGCACCTAAATAACGCCCCCAACGCACCTATGCGCCCAACGCGCCTATGCACCCAATGCGCCTACATTGAACTTTTTACGCTCCTACGAGTGACGCTTAACCTCGATAGCCCATCAGTGTTGAGCTTGACCCGACATCACTGGCAGAGGGACTGAGGACAGGCGCAAAATCGTTCATTTTGCACCTCTTGGTTCGATAGGAAAGTCTGGCTAATGGCTAGCTTAGCTAGGAGCGCTCTCTTCTGTTTCCCTTGGGGGAATGTTTTATCCACAAGGGGTTGTGGATAAAACATGTGTCCTGTAAAATAAAGAAAAATGAATGCAGTGCAGCTCATATTGGAAACTGTGTGAAGCTTTCAATTTTGGGCAAAGTAAATATTGCCTGTCAGCTGGATGACGGCCACCGAATCTCCCTACAGAGACACAATCGTTCATTTTGCACCTCTTGGTTCGAAAGGAAAGTCTGGCTAACGGCTAGCTTAGCTAGGAGCGCTCTCTTCTGTTTCCCTTGCGTGCTGTTCGGGGAGACACAGCTTGGACCCAACAAGGGCTTTCGTGTGTGTGTGTGAGAAACTTTTGCCATCAGAAGATGTTTGTAGCCTACTTATCTAATTGTTTATAGAGACTTGGTGCTGTATCTCTGGACTGTACCTCGGATGTGATTTTGGAAAATTATTTCGTTTCTCCATTGCCTGCTGTCTCCCTGCATTCTATTTGTTGTGATTCAAGGCCTGATATTGAATTCATTCGGGACATAATGCTTGCTTCATGTTTGTGATAAAAACAGTGCAGTTGGCAGTCGTTAAAGTGTGAACACCTCTAAAGTAGTCTCTCTCTCGCTCTCTCTCTCTGTCTGTCTCTCTCTCTCTCTCTCTGTCCCCCACACCCCCTTCCCGTGAGGATGGGACACTGGGTTACAGCGGCCCTCACAAGCCCCCCCAAGGCAAATAAATTAAGTTAAAACTTAGTTTCCCGGCTCCATTCGTCTTTGTAAGGAAATGTTCTCTTTCGTCTTTCTTATTTTGTCAGAATGCAACAGAATGCTTGGTTTGTATGTGAAAATCACAAAAGAATCTTCGGGGGAAGGATGCCCCCAGACCCCTCAAGGGGGTTTGGTTTACAAAATTTTAGCCCCCCCTAAAATAAAATTCACCAGCCGCCACTGTCTATATATCTATATACAGTAGGCCTATAACACATACCTAATAGCCAATAATGTAATACGTTATTACTTTAGATTATTGGCAAAAAGTTAATATGTTATTGGTTCAACAACTTTATTACATTATTGTCTTATTTACATTTAAATTCTTACGTTATTGGCAGTTATTACGTTATTGGCCGTTTTTACATTATTCGTTGATACAGGGACACTTAACGAACACAGAACACACATCCTGACATGTTTCCAAACGACGAAATAACATAATACAGATAGCGGATCGCTATCTGTATTATGATAGATAGCGATAACAATTGTTTTTACTTTATATTTGTATTGTATTTAATTGTTTAGCGATCCGCTATCTGTATTATGTTATTTCGTCGTTTGGAAACATGTTGTCAGGATGTAAACAAACGGTGACGTAGGACGGTACAATTTTCGCCCCCGGTACAATTTTAACGTGACACCGCCTCTAAATTAAAATTAAATGTATTATGTAACACACAAGCTCGGAAAACATAGCAACGCCGGTAAACAAACCCCAATCCCTGTGAGCTCCCCGCGCTATGGCCATCCGGAGGTGCACAGAGCTTTTGGCCGTGATATTATAAATACAATTATATTATGTTATATTATATTATATACTATTATATGTAGTATATAATATACTATATATAAGCTTAGAGCTTAGTGTTACACCTTTCCTGCTTCTTGGCTCTCAGACCGTAGTCCGGGAGCACAGGGGAGACGTTCCCTCCAGGGCCGATGTCCTTTCGGGGGTAACACCCTTCACTATAACCGGCAGTGGGTCTGTTTAGTGGTCGGAAGACACGGGCACGGATTCTCGGCGTTTGGTACTTTATTCAGTTATTTATAACAGTACACGTAACTCGGAAAACACAACCGGACTCGTTTCATTCCTCCTAGACTGACACTCGCTCAATCGCTCGTTCACTCATTCGTCGACTCATTCGCTGACGTCACTCACACACACACACACACACACACACACACACACACACAGACATTCTCGCGCACACACATACGCCACTCTCGTAACATTAGGGTAAATATAAAGATCTGACGAGAAATTGACGTTGCTGCGCTGTCCTGCTCCTTCTTAATTGAAGGAGCAGGCAGAGAAAAGCTCTCTCCTGCTTGGCTTTCATTAAAATCCAATTTAATATCCCCGATAGGGATAAGACCATCCATCCATTATGTCGCCGCCGGTCCAGAGATGTGTCAGGTGTGCGCGAGAGACATGACGGACACTTTTGTTACTGCCATGTATACAGTACATTCGGAACACATTTTAGGAACAGATCTATGCGGATCAGATGTGCCATGTAAACGCGGCTAGTGTTATCTCTAACTATGCAGGTCTATGCGCTAGCTAACATCAGCTCAAGTTAACTGATATCATGGATGAAAATGACCAGTCGTCCGATGTTCAATACCAGGACATAAATCCCGAAAAGGCGGAGAGAAACGGGGAGATTTCCTGTGTGGCCATCAGTTTGATTGATATCGGCCTTCCTTAATTTTTTATCCTTATTTATCTATTTATTTAAAAAACGGGGACAGAGTTTTCATTTTATTTTCCCGGGGACAGGCAACCAAAAGCTGCGACTGTCCCCTGAAACCGGGGACGTCTGGTCACTCCATCATGGATACTTCCAAGACAATTAATATTCATGTTAAACTTTCAGCAAAAGGCTGCAACCTTACCTTAAGCTCTCATTGTTTACTTTCAGAAACCGGTCGAAAATGTTGAAATTCCCGAGCCATTCAGGGGTAACGGTAACGGTACATAGAAGCTCACGTTACAAATACTTCAGGTGCTGGTGAATCTTTCTTGTCTCTGTGATTGGACGGTAGTTCTGCAGAAGTGGTGTGGGCTACCGTAATGATTAATATACGGGCGCAAGCTCTATTTCTCCGCTTGATAGTTTTTGAATGATCTAGATAGCAGAAACGGTTAGTTACGGGAATGAGGAGTGCGCATGCGCACTAAAGTTCCGGCGCAAATTAGACCCCCCCCCCCTCAAAAACAAAAACTCCTCGGGTCTGCATGAACCACACAAGTGACCCATTTGGCCGTCAAAAAAGTGAGTCTCACTTAAAAAGTGTCCCTACTACAGTAATGTGACATCTTGCCCCTCCAGCCGAGATGAGAATCTATTTACCCCACTGGAGAGGGTGACTCCAGCATCAGGTAGCAGATTGATGTTGTTTTTCTTACCAAATGAAATAGAGCAGACAATCTCTCGGTTCGAGAAGTTTGAATGTGCTCAGACATGTTACTTTTCCAACGAAGTCGATGAGAAGCACATTACGCAATCTGTCCCACGCAACAGATACTCTGTACCTGCATAAACTGAAATGTCGCTCCGCAGATCAGGCTGGCCCCAAAGCTGTTTTGTCCGATTCAAGAATCCCAGAGAAAAGTGAAGCTTAGTTTATGATACTGTGTAAAGTGCTCTTTCCCTCCCTATATGGAGCACTTTACACAGCATCATAAACTAAGCTTTACTTTTAATACGGCCACACTGAGCACTTTAGAGGCGTAGGAAATCAGCATTTTTGCATAGGGAACCATTGGTTTAGGCGCGTAGATGCGTTACATGCGCTTTAGACGCACCTAAATAAGGCCCCCAACGCACCTACGCGCCCAACGCACCTATGCACCCAACGCGCCTACACGTAGTGCAGTGCCGGCCCTGAGTAATTTGGTGCCCTAGGCAAGATTTTAGCTGGCGCCCCCTTGCATCGCGCATTGTCAATTTTACAATCAACCTTCATACAATCACATAGAAACTGAATGTGTGTATTCAAGATTTTATTTCTTTGAGTAAAGCTAAGGTATGAAATATTAACAGTAATACACTTTAACTGCACTTTAACACAGATGTAAGCACAGATTTGAATTTATAATATATATTACCTCCCACTTCCCCACTCCCCTCCAATCAGAGCTTAGCTAAGATTGTGTGGACCAGCGTACGAGCAGCTCCGGCAGGGAGGACTTGGTGCTAGCCCTGCAGCTAAGCTCCGGGAGTACAATCCCTTTCTCTGGCGCCGAGCTCAACCCGCCGGAGCTGCTGCAGAAGGGAAGTCGGGAGGAGGGGACACATGAAGTAGAAAGGGATTGTACTCCCGTAGCTGAGCTGCCGGACTGCTGGAGCTGCCACCTAGCTTCGGCGCAAGTTCAGCTCCTGGAGTACACCGCCCGAGCTGCCGGACTGCGGCCGGAGGGCTTCGACGGCGGCCGGCACCTCCGGCGCGGGGAGCTCGGAGGCAGTCCGGCAGCTCAGCTCCTGGAGTACAATCCTGTTCTTCTCCATGTCGCGGTTCATGGACTTCAGAGAGTCTGTCTCCCTGCATTCTATTTGTTGTGATTCAAGGCCTGATATTGAATTCATTCGGGACATAATGCTTGCTTCATGTTTGTGATAAAAACAGTGCAGTTGGCAGTCGTTACAGTGCGAACACCTCGAAAGTAGTCTCTCTCTTGCTCTCTCTCTCTGTCTGTCTCTCTCTCTCTCTCTCTGTCCCCCACACCCCCTTCCCGTGAGGATGGGACACTGGGTTACAGCGGCCCTCACAAGCCCCCCAAGGCAAATAAATTAAGTTAAAACTTAGTTTCCCGGCTCCATTCGTCTTTGTAAGGAAATGTTCTCTTTCTTCTTTCTTATTTTGTCAGAATGCACCAGAATGCTTAGTTTGTATGTGAAAATCACAAAAGAATCTTCGGGGGAAGGATGCCCCCAGACCCCTCAAGGGGGTTTGGTTTACAAAATTTTAGCCCCCCCTAAAATAAAATTCACCAGCCGCCACCGTCTATATATCTATATACAGTATAACACATACCTAATAACCAATAATGTAATACGTTATTACTTTAGATTATTTGCAAAAAGTTAATATGTTATTGGTTCAACAACTTTATTACATTATTGGCTTATTTACATTTAAATTCTTACGTTATTGGCAGTTATTACGTTATTGGCCGTTTTTACAGTATTCATTGATACAGGGTCACTTAACGAACACAGAATACTACAGTAATGTGACATCTTGCCCCTCCAGCCGAGTTGAGAGTCTATTTACCCCGAGAGGGTGACTCCAGCATCAGGTAGCAGATTGATGTTGTTTTTCTTACCAAATGAAATACAGCAGACAATCGCTTGGTTCGAGAAGTTTGAATGTGCTCAGACATGTTACTTTTCCAACGAAGTCGATGAGAAGCACATTACGCAATCTGTCCCACGCAACAGATATTTGTACCTGCATAAACTGAAATGTCGCTCCGCAGATCAGGCTGGCCCCAAAGCTGTTTTGTCCAATTCAAGAATCCCAGCGAAAAGTAAAGCTTAGTTTATGATACTGTGTAAAGTGCTCTTTCCCTCCCTATATGGAGCACTTTACACAGCATCATAAACTAAGCTTTACTTTTAAATACGGCCACACTGAGCACGTTAGAGGCGTAGGAAATCAGCATTTTTGCATAGGGAACCATTGGTTTAGGCGCGTAGATGCGTTACATGCGCTAAGGCAGCGCATTAGACGCACCTAAATAATGCCCCCAACGCACCTACGCGCCCAACGCACCTATGCACCCAACGCGCCTACACGTCATACCTATTAGTAATAATTCATGAAACTAATTCTGTGTGTGTGTGTGTCGGTTATGATGGAGCCTTGTTTCATCCTGCAAACTGGTTTAGTCTCCTCTAAAACCGTCAGTTTCGAGATAAGACTAACACGCACAAAATACGCCCTCTAGTGTCTGATGTGAATTTCTCTGAAGACACAGCAATTGAGATCCAGATAAAACACACCCGCAGGTTAAAGAGAGAGGGACTGAGAGAGAGATACAGACAGAGAGACAGCGAGAGAGGGACAGAGAGAGAGACAGAGGCACAAAGGGACAGAGGGAGAGAGAGGAACAGAGAGAATACTCAAAGAAAGTAAGAATATCAATTTACCTAGGAAGTCAACTAACTGTAAAATTAAGTCAATAGTAGGGTTGCCGCGGTATACGGTATTACCGGTGTTACCGGTGTTGACGACAACACTGATTACTCGGTGTTGCACACCAGCAACACCGAGTTATTTTTTTTAATTTTTTCCAGTAATAAAAAAAGAATTCAGTAAAAATTAAACATATAATTAGAATTAAGAAAATAAAAATGCAATAATAATAGATATATATATAACCATTGGAACGCACAAGACCGGTAACCATAGCAACGCCGGTAAACAAACCCCGCGAAGCCCAATCCCTACGAGAGCTCCCCGCGCTGCGGCCATCTGGAGGCGCACAGAGCTTTGGGCCGTGATATTATCGATACAATTATATTATACTATTATATATAGAACGTTATAAGACGCTGTCACCGAGAATTGGCGTGCTGCCAGACGCTGTCACCGAGTGTGAGAGGAGAGTTGACGGAGAAGATGGCGGTTGACCTAGTTTCAAAGTTGATACCGTTTATACTCGGTAATACCGGTGTTGACACGAGTGTATTACTCGGTGTGAAAATGTCCACACCGCGGCAATGCTAGTCAATAGCCTACTAAGAGCTACATAGAGAACACAAGAGGACAGACTAAAGTTTCTAAATATCTTTATAGTCAATAGTAATAACATACTAAATGCTAGGGAATAATAAGGGAATAGGGACAACTACGAGACACCACTTGGGCTGGTGTAATATTAGCTGATACTAATACAACTTAGAGACCCTGCAGTGACACAGGGAGAGGCTAATCACTTAGCAACGCTGCGATGCTACCTGGGCTCTCCATCTGGGCCGACACGCGGTGCAACAAGGAAGGGGAGCAGGGATTCGAACCACCCACCTCTCTGCCCCCCCGCGCCGCCCGTGGCGAGAGAGGGGGGCTGTGGGTCGAGGGGGAGGAGCACGCGGGTGCAGGCGAGGTTGGGCTGGAGTTGGGGGAGGAGGAGGAGGAGGGGGGGGAGGTGGAGGAAGAGGAAAAGGAAGAGGGGGAGGGGGGGGAGGAGGAGGGATGGAGGTGAAGGAGGAGGAGGAGGAGAGGGAGAGCCCTCCCCAGGGGGTGATGGAGGTGTCGGCGTGGAGGAAGGCGTGAGAGAGGGGGTGGGAGGAGGACGAGGTGGTGGTGAGCTGGGACGGCCGGCTGCTGCGCCGTCTCAGACCGGCCAGGGGGGGGCGCTGGGGAGGAGCGGAGGTGGAGCTTGAGGCCTTGGCTGGTGGGGAACAACACATATGGTTGATAAAAGCAAGAGTGTGTCTGTGATTCAACATTTGAAAAACATCCCACATAAACATTCTCACACTGACCGATTCTAAGAACACCATGGAAACATTGTAAAACCATTTAAACATTAAAATGTTCTAGCAACACCTAAAGATTAAAAATAAAATGGAAGGCAAATCTGTCATTTTGCAATTTATAAAACCAGGAGTCTTAATCACAAGTGATTATCTGCACTCTTTTTTTTCCGAAGATCCAATCAGAGGTAAGCGTTCTTGTGACATCATCAGTCCTGGTTATGAAAATGAATTAAGAGATGCATTCAAAGTAAGTGCGTAAATTTCTGAAATTCATTAGTGGTTCTGTGCATACATATTATTCTCCACCTGGCTGTCGAAATCTGGGCACTATGCCTGTTTCCTGCTTTTAAAACAGAAGGTCATTTGGAAATGATAATTTTCTGACTTGTATGTTGAGAAATACTGGAATGTTCGTTTGGGAGCAAAAAAGCGCTTATAGACGCATTCTTAAAATGGCTGTTTTTAGCCGATTCTACCAAAACGCTATAAACTTGGAATGATGGGGGCATCTGTTATGGTAAAAAAAAACTAAATCGCTATTTTAAACCACTTAAAAGGCTAGAAGTAGCCCGATACTTCTTTGGTAGTATAATAAGGATGTTAAAATATTAAACGAGGCATTGATAACTTTGTAAGTGTACAGATTGTTTATTAAAAAGGACATTTTATACACACCATACCATCAGTAGTTCACCCGTCGACGCCATCTTGTTTTTAAGACTTGATAAGTAGATTGGCGAACACAGAGCTTGCGTGTTGCTGACGGATGACACAATCTCTGTGTTCGTCAATCTACCTATTGAGTCTTAAAAAACAAGATGTCGGGCTACTTCTAGCCTTTTAAGTGGTTTAAAATAGATAGATTTTACCATAACACATTCCCGATCGTTCCAAGTTTATAGCGTTTTGATAGAATCAGCTAAAAACAGCCAACTGAAGGATGCGTCTATATGCGTTTTTTGTGCTCCAAAACTAACGTTCCAACTCGTTGTCATACCAAACATATTGCAACTCCATTTTACACCGGATTTGTCCTTTAAGTGCAACTCTAGTCCGATCACTCGAGTCCCCATCTCTGCTCTGCGCGAGTTCTTTGCAAAAAAACTCAGGTTTCTTTGTGACTTTATACAAGTGGCCTTAATCTTTCAAAGTCCTTCTCAACCTCTCGTATTTTGTATTAGATTGTGTGAGTAGTAGATTGTATGAGTATTAGATTGTGGGGTTTTTATTCACAACACTACTAGTGATCCAGAGGGGTGATCTGTGTCTACCACTTGGTATAATTCAGGATCACAGTCTCATTGGCTTGAGGAATGAAACAGCTGATGCCTGCAACACACATGATTCAAGTTTATGTGTCATATAAAAATATCAAATATTGTACACACACACACACACACACACATACACAAACACACAAAATACTAATTATATTCATCATCTTTATTATCATTACTATTATGGCCCCCAGCATATTGTTGATCTTTAAACTGACCCCTAGCTAAACTCATTGAGACCCCTGCTTTATAAGCTGATTCTGGGAAATGTGATCAGGGAACATTGGAAACAGCTTCAATGTTACCCACAATTATACATGTGTATAGTATATCATAGAATAACATGAAAATACATCGAACAACTTGCTCAACTTGTCCAAGACCACACCAACTGGAAGCTGCTGGTTTTGAGATTAAACAAGACCTAATGTTGCTTGCAATTGTGTTGTAATTATTAATTAGTAATGGCTTGTTTTATAATGATCTTATGCCGTGTTTAACTGCAAACTAGTCAAGGAAATGACAGCTCGAAATTACAAAAGCCTCCATTTTGTGTGTTCTGTCGAACATTTCTGACTTGAGTGTCGACGCACCACAAGAGTCCTGAAGAGCCACACTGCATCCAACGTCTGTCTATCTGATGTCTGCCTGTCTGTCCCTCTCAATTATTAGATAAGTATTTTGTCCTATGTTAATGTTTGTAGATAGCAACTAAAGAAAGTGGCAGAGAGAGAATATACGCCATATGCAAGAGTACTCACCAATGTTTACCCTTCATGCAGCAGATGTCCAATAAACACAGAGTTCAGCATCCACGCACCAATCAGAGTCATTTAAGAGACCGCCCCATGAAAACACCTTTTGAAAAACCTGGTTTATCATTATTCAGCTATCTTCTCGAGTCTAAGTCAGTGATGTTTATTTTGTAAAAATGTTCAAAAAATGGTGCCGCCCCAGAACAGACAAAGTAAATAAATAAAGATGGAGAAATAATAATTGCCTTAATACTAATAAACAACCTGAAAGAAAACAGATAAACAAACACACATGCATATTCTTACTCAGAAGCTACCCAGCTAGCCTAGTCAAATCATTACAAAGGCCTCTGGTCAAGGTTTGTAGCGAATAGAGTAAGCGGTTTGATGTTAAACACTTTGATGGTAAAAACTAGAAATAAAAGAAACATAAATAACAAACAAAAGAGCCACACAGTGAGCGGTTATGATATGTTTATTTCATGTAATACCAATCACTGCGTGACATGTCTCGATCGACCGCATAAAAGCAGGTGTTGATGCAGTTCATTCTGTATGAATAAACTGCAAGGGTCATCTAGGTAGTAAAAATAAGGTAAACATAGTATTGATGATAAATAAAACATAAAGCTTAAGTAGCGAAATATCCAAAACAGATTTGATCATTCGTAATTGGATAATATATTAATAAAATATTAAATGTAAAAGTATCAAAAAATATATTACTTTCAACAATATATTTATCTCCATCCTGTCTGATTCACCAGTCCTCTGACTTTAATATAAAGACATTCATAATCTTTCTATTCACTGATTGTCAAAAATGATACTTAGAATATATACATGGACCAGGGCCACTCCCTCTTACAGGCACGATGAACCGTCCACAACAAAGACTACAACTTCAGATGAAACTACACCTTTTATAAAATAATTGTAAAAGGTCAAGTCATCTAATGAGAAAAACAGAATAATTTACAGAACACATTGAGTCATCATTTGTTAATAGTTGGCACATATATTCTAATCCGAAGTGTGTTTTTAAGGGAAGATTTTAAAGTCTGACCCCTCTTTTAATGGCCTTGTGCTTGTCCCAGAGTGCTGTAAACATGTCCTCAACAGGCGATACGAACCCGGACTGCCCAAGACCAGGCTATTCTAATCAAGATAAGATAAGACAACCACCGTTCTTCATGTATGGCCTGTCTGTCTGACAGACTGTCTTCTTGGCCTGCCTGTCTGTCTGTCTGTCTGTCTATCGGTCTGTTGGTCTGTCGGTCCGTCTGTCCGTCTGTCCGTCCGAAAAGGCCCCAATAGTACCCCTCTTCATGGTCAGCCCAGTCCGTCGTCTCTCTGTGACTCAGGGAGCAGTAGTATGTAACTGACGATTCCCAGTGAACCTTGAGCTCAATGCTGTCCTTTACCCCCATACCATATCTAAGTTTTTTCCCCGTTGGAGTGAACACACCATTAGACTCAGATCCACTGACAGGTGCGGAGAACGGACTGCCGTAAAGACCACAGAGGGCCAGCCACCCATCTGGTCTCTGCTGGAGATTGTTTTTGATTGCCTGCTGTATTTGATCTGGTAAGAGAAACAACATAAATCTGCTACCTGATGCTGGAGTTACCCTGTCTGGGAGTAAATAGACTCTCAACTCGAGACGTGAGACGCGAGATGTAATATTACTGTAGTATTCTGTGTTTGTTAAGTGACCCTCAGACTGGCTCGGAGAAAGCCGGCTATCTCTGTTATCTTGGCCTGATGCGAGGCTCAGAGATACCTGGGTTGAAGATACTACTCAGGGTTGTAAACGTTGAGGAGGCAAGGACAGTCCTCTGTCCTCAGTCCACTAAGGATCCCATTGTGCCCTCGGTGTCCCTCCAGCCTCATGGTTACTGGAACAGACCGACCTGACTTCCACTTCAGCCCGCACAGCATAAGGGGTTCTCTGGTACAGTGAGCAGGTGAGTTTACTGCCCGTACCGGCATTTACAACTAATCAAATCCAAAAAATATATATGTAATTTTTTTTTACCATTTATGAGGATATGATGTTGTGAGATGAACATGTGGCAGTTGTCATCCTATTACAAAACCTACCTTACCAGATGGCAAACATACCTAAGAGTAAGAGCAAGAGTTGTTTGTTCCTTCAGTGTTTGTAAAGAGGCAAACCTGATAGTATCCAGGAAATAAACCCAGTTGTTTTTCCAAGGACAATTGCAAATCAAGCAGCTTTTGTATCGACAATGTTGTTGGTGCGAATACGCTGGCATGTTAAGGATAAGGTTAACGCTAATTTATAACAATTAACGACAAGACACGGCTAGCTCTGTGGAGGTCACCTACCTCTGGATGTTGTCTGTACTAAATATGTGGGAGTTTGGAAAACAAGGTGCTGTCCAGGGCAGGGTACCACCAGCCATGACGGAGAGGAGGAGCGTGGGCTACAGGGTCCACAGAGAGGTCCTGGATGAAGGAGCCGTGGAGGAGATGGCAGAGAAGAGCGAGGCAAAGATGACTCTTTCCGTCAAGGTCAAAGAGTCGTTGAGGTAAAAAAAAAGAGAAAAGTAGAGGAACACGACATGCTAGGAACAATAGCTATCAATGTTTCTACGCCCTGACTCACTTGTGGGGGTACATTTGGCCAAGGATACCAACTTTTATATTGTCCCGTAAAATAAGCAATGCATGAATACATTTTTATGTGCTGGAAACCTTATTTTTTGCTTAAACTAGCCGCACATGTTAGATGTGTCACCACATGTGTCCCCAGATGCAGATATATTGTAGACACATTAGTTCTTGATCACTTCTTTTAAGGTGTATTATACAGTACATCAAACCAGATTCGACACTCAGATTTCCGATGGCACTAGAAAACGATGTACTGATCGAGGGAGGCCCCTTTCGTGTTTTTCTCGTCCAACGCTGCACATCCTTCTAGGTGTTCCGGCCCCCGGATGAAAAGTCTCATCCTAGGATTCCTACCTATCCTCTCTTGGCTTCCTCGATACCCGGTCAGGGACAACGCAGTGGGAGACCTGGTGTCCGGGATCAGTGTGGGCATCATGCAGCTTCCTCAGGGTGAGCAATACCGGTACTCCCATTATCCACATGCGGTCCATGGGATTAGGGTTTATAGGGAGGACTTCGGATATGGTTAGGTATTATTTTACATTTTTCGGATTTTGCTTTGTCAAATTCTTTTGTAAAAAAAACCCATTTATTCTCCTTGTCTTTGCCGTTGGTCTTCTTCTCATGTGCTTATTCTCTTCGCTTCGGGGACTGTTTACTGGTGTACACACTTCTGCTGAAGTAAGAGAAAATTGCACTTGTTGTGGGAAAGACCAGAGTGAGCCGGATAAAGTCAATCACGCTCAACACTCCCCCAGCCTATAGCTAAACCGCAAGCATTAAATACCACCCCATCCTGACCACCTTCTCGTGTGGTCAGGATGGGGTGAGCCAGATGAACCGAGGTTTACAGATTTTGGGGTTAACTTGGAGTCCGCTAAGTAAACAAGGTTCATCTCAGGGACGGGAGAAGGTGTAAATTAGTAAATGTGGATGTCATAAAGCCCTCCCCTTCTTTGTCTGTCGGGATGGATTGAGCCAGATATACAGAGAATTCAGGGATCCACTTGAAATCAGAAAACAAGGTTTATCTCAGTGAAGGCAGAATATGTAAATGATAACGATAATGAAATAATGTGGATATCACTCAGAATATAGTTCTTCATTGACTGTGCTTTTTTCAGAATATTTTCATTCATGAAGGCAAACTAATGTGTGTACTTCCTTTAAACCTAGGGTATATTTACATTTAGGGCATTTAGCAGACGCTTTTATCCAAAGCGACTTACAATAAGTACATTTGTCATAAGAAGTGCAACAATATATCGCTATCGGTACAGTAAGGATGTTCATAGAACCAAGTGCAAGTACAACAATCACTAGGCTAACCAATTCCCGTGTTACAGCATTGATAGCAGCTACTGCAGTTGCTACACAGTTAAGTACTATAATACAATACAATACAACACAATACAATACAGTGTACAATGGTGGCCAGAGGGGGGAGGGTGGCTATGCAGAGTCGAGGTGGACTCTGAACAGGTGAGTCTTGAGTCTTTTTCGGAAGATAGTGAGCGACTCTGCGGTCCTGAGAACGGCAGGGAGCTCGTTCCACCACTGAGGTCCCAAAACCGAGAAGAGTTGTGACTTTGCTGAACGACCTTTGTTAGCTCTTAGCGATGGCGGTACCAGACGTCCAGCTGAGGTAGTTGAGCGCAGCGATCGAGCTAACCCCATAAGGGTTAGGGTTGCTCAGGAGGTAATTATGTGGATTGTGAAGAGGGCCCACAGACCACAGGAACATCAATAATCAATAATACCCATCAGCCTTGAAGGAAGCATGAACAACGGCCGGGTGCTTTCATGTTGTTCACTTGATATACATTTAGATCTGTTAATTCTAGATGATACAGTTAACTCAAAGTGTGTGTGCGTGTGTGTCTGTGTGCGTGTGTCTGTCTATCTGTATGTTGTTGTCTGTTCCTGTGTGTGTGTGTGCGTGTGTGTGTGTGTGTGTGTGTGTGTGTGTGTGTGTGTGTGTGTGTGTGTGTGTGTGTGTGTGTGTGTGTGTGTGTGTGTGTGTGTGTGTGTGTGTGTGTGTAGGCATGGCCTACGCCCTGCTGGCCGCTGTTCCTCCTGTCTACGGACTCTACTCATCTTTCTACCCAGTCCTCGTCTACTTCCTGTTCGGGACCTCCAAGCACATCTCCGTCGGTCTGTACACAACGTCTTATCTACAAATAACTATTATCAATACGATTAACAACGTTTAACGTTTTTATTATATTATATCCGTTATCAATGATATAATGCTATGGTGTATCATAGCAACCTATTGCCATAAATAACAGAGGTAGGGTAAAGAGTAGAAAAGGGTGTGTGTGTGTGGGAGTGTGTGTGTGTGTTTGTGTGAGACCAGTTTAATGGACTGGGTTCAAGGGAGTTTCCCTTCATTTACAAAGACGGCTGGGATGGAGAAAGAGGTGCAACAATAACAGATTGTTGATTTATCTATTGATCGACAGAATGATTTGACCGATCGATTGACCGATAGCTTGACCAACTGCCCGATCAATCAATCCATTGACAGATCACTTGACGGCTATATGACGGCCAATCGGTCAATCGGCTATTGATTAATTTATGCAATCACCAAATCGAACCCCCCCCAGGTACGTACGCGGTGATGAGCGTGATGATCGGTGGCGTGACGGAGCGCCTGGCGCCCGACACCGACTTCCTGTCGTGGGACAACGTGTCCAACGCCAGCGTGGTGGACCTGCTGTCCCGGGACGCCGAGAGGGTCCGGGTGGCGGCCGCCGTTACCTTCATGTCCGGCCTCTTCCAGGTACGCACGGTGGGGGGGGGGGGGGTCCAGTAGCATCCAGCTGCAGGCCCGGAGCCGGGGCCTGTGGTGTGGCAGAGGGGCCTGTGGTGTGGCAGAGGGGCCCTGGGTGTGGCAGAGTGGCCCTGGGTGTGGCCGAGGGGTCCGGGGGGGGGGTCGAGGGGCCCGGGGTGTGGCAGTGGGGCCTGTGGTGTGGCACCTCTGACGTTTTGCATCACAGTCAGCCCCTAGCTGCCCCAGTCGAGTTTTGCAAAGTACATTTTTCCTTTTACAATTTCAATAAAATTATAAATTAATAATAATAATCAATCTAATAAAAAATACATATTGTATACATATGTTTATCTAACAGCCAATATCTAGGGGCCGACTGTGACACGAAACGCCGAAAAAAGACATAAAAACTGACCTGCAACCCCCAGGGCCCCTCTGCCACGCCCCGGGCCCCTCTGCCGCACCACAGGCTCCGGGTCCAGGGCTGCAGGTGGATGCTGTTGCTTTCCTTTGAGGAAACGGCTGTTTGTTTTTTATCAATGTATGGCTGCAAGTTTAAAGGCTGTTGTTTCCTACATGTGTAAAATGAATGAGCAAAGAACCTTTTAGGTTGTGCTGCTCATTATATAGTTCTTTATTATAAGTGTTTCTTATCCGATTCCGAGAATGCAGGCTTAACCAAGCCACACATTCCTTAAAGATGTTATTTTATCTCTTCACAACCATAGTTGCATAACCCATACAGGTCGGTCCAGTCTTTCGATGTGTAAAGGTCAAGCATTGTGTGTGCACGTGGTTGAATGCATGCGTGTGCAGATCCTGCTGGGCTTGGTCCACTTTGGTTTTGTGGTGACCTACCTGTCAGAGCCGCTGGTCCGTGGCTACACCACCGCTGCTGCTATCCACGTGGTGGTGTCCCAGCTCAAGTACACCTTCGGCATCTCACCCACCAGGTTCAGCGGACCTTTCTCCCTCATATACGTAAGTATCGACTAAGTCATGATACCCCATGACTTAGCTTAATTGATAGACGTACCACAAAGACCATGAGTTAGCTTCACTTATATAGACTTCATGTACCACATAGATCCCATGAGTTGGCTTCATTTATAAAATGTTTGTATCACACAGACCATGAGTTAGCTTCATTTATAGATCGCATGTACCACATATAGGCCTAGACCATGAGTTAGCTTCATTTATAGACTGTATGCCATACGTATACTAGAAGCTATGTGAAATGACCAGAACATTCTTCACATACCACACAAATACATTACAATATAAACTAATGTTTAGAATGTATATACCACTTGTCAACTACAAGTATATACTGTATATACCAACATAGTTTGTATTGTGATAATTACGCTACAAATTATGAATGCTCATCTATGAATATGCAAGAGTGGATTTGGGAAAGCAAGCAAGAAGAACACAAAGGCAGTAGAACCCTGCAAACTGTATGCATGAATTCAGACAGGCCTTATCACACTCGCTCAAGCACAGATCAAACCAAAGGGCGCCCTCTGTTGGTCAGAGGAGACTTGCCAGCCTGTCTTGGAAATTTGCTCTGGTATTGACTTGCAGTTTTCATTACCGTTTGTTATTATTGTGTGACAATAATGTCAGAGTGAAAAATATATTGGTTAAAGAATGGAATGAGTGAAGTAAAACTCCCTGCTGCTTTAAACTCTTTCAATAAATTTAAAATATTGATATATAATGGATGTCTCTCCAGACTGTGCTGGAGGTGTGTTACCTGCTTCCAGAGACCAACGTGGGGGCCCTGGTGGTCAGCATTGTTGCCATTGTCGGCCTCATCCTGGTCAAGGAGCTCAACAACTACCTGGGCAAGAAGCTTCCCGTGCCCATACCTGTGGAGCTGATCGCAGTGAGGGCACACACACACACACACCACGCACGACACGCACGCACGCACGCACGCACGCACGCACGCACGCACGCACGCACGCACGCACGCACGCACGCACGCACGCACGCACGCACGCACGCACACACACACACACACACACACACACACACACACACACACACACACACACACACACACACACACACACACACACACACACACACACACACACACACACACACACACACACACACACACACACACACACACACATACACACATATGCAAGTGTAGATGTGCTCACACATATAAACTTTTGCACGTAAATACATGCACACAAACACAAACATATGCACGCATGCTAACAATGTCCGTTTCTTTACTCTAGATTGTTGTTGCCACGTTGATCTCCTGGCAGGTCAACTTGGAGGACAAGTATGGAGTAGATGTAGTGGGATTGATCCCTTCAGGGTGAGAACACACACCGGCATGCACACACACACACACACACACACACACACACACACACACACACACACACACACACACACACACACACACACACACACACACACACACACACCACACACCACACACCACACACACACACGTGCACTCACACAACCAAAGCACAAAGAAAAGGAGACACATACACAAACACATGCTTCAATGCATGCCTACTAAACTCTCTTTCTCTCTCTCCCTCTCTCCCTCTCTCTCTCTCTCTCTCTCTCTCTCTCTCTCTCTCTCTCTCTCTCTCTCTCTCTCTCTGTCTCTGTCTCTGTCTCTGTCTCTCTCTCTCCCTCTCGCCAGTCTCCAGCCCCCAGTCCTCCCAACAGCCTCTCTGTTCGGTCAGGTGATCGGCGACGCCTTCGCCCTGTCCGTGGTCGGCTACGGTATCGCCATCTCGCTGGGACGCATCTTTGCTCTCAAATACGGTTACAAGGTGGACGCCAACCAGGTACAAAGACCGCGCATCCTGACCTACTGGCTGCGCTGTTTTAACTTCCTGTATGTATGCCCCCCATATCTGGAGCCACCTCAGGAGTCTCCCAAAGGTCTGACCCAATGCTTTATACTTTTACATACATTTGTAAAAGTTTCGACAGATTTTATAAAGAAAAAAATAAATCTGCACCCTATTATTTAATATTCATTATTATTTTTTTATTTTATCATCTTATAATCGACAGGTTTTTTGTAGCATAATGTTTTTGTGTCTGATTGTATCGTGTTTTGCATGAAAAATTATCTATAAGAGGTCTTGTGGCCCGCCGATGTCGTTGCCTACGAACAGCCTTTGTGTGTGAAGGATGCTTTAAAAATAAACGTGCCCCCTTTTGAAACCCCCATGTGGTTTGCCCCTCATTAAGGAACTGATAGCTCTGGGTCTGAGCAATACTGTGGGAGGGATTTTCCAATGTTTCGCCATCAGCTGCTCCATGTCTCGCACCATGGTCCAGGAGAGCACAGGTGGAAAGACACAGGTAGGTACGAGTACAGGTAAACAACTTGTTAATCCATCATTTCTATATGTATAGAGAGAAATTATCTATAGTTCATATCATGTAACATTGCTTTGTTCAATACTGGATTCTGATTGGTCAATCTTGGTCAATCAGCAGCCCGTTATTTCCAGTTACCAGACTGCTGCCATGTGGTCTATTGAACAGATCAGAGTTGATCTCTCTCTCTCTCTCTCTCTCTCTCTCTCTCTCTCTCTCTCTCTCTCTCTCTCTCTCTTCTCTCTCTCTCTCTCTCTCTCTCTCTCTCTCTCTCTCTCTCTCTCTCTCTCTCTCTCTCTCTCTCTCTCTCTTCTCTCTCTCTCTCTCTCTCTCTCTCTCTCTCTCTCTCTCTCTCTCTCTCTCTCTCTCTCTGTGTGCACTAGGTGGCTGGGGCTCTATCAGCAGTCGTGATTCTGTTCATCACTTTGTGGATTGGAACTCTCTTTGAAGACCTACCTAAGGTGCTGACTGTGTGTGTGTGTGTCTGTGTGTATATTTGTGCATGTTTTTGAGTGTGTATGTGTTTTCATGCATGTGCGTGTATGCATGCGTATCTTGAATTTGTCCGTGTGTGTGTTTACAGGCGGTTTTGGCGGCCATCATCTACGTCAACCTTCAAGGGATGATGAAGCAGTTCAAGGACATCCCATCTCTGTGGAGGACCAGCCGTGTAGACATGGTGAGTGGGGGGGGGGGGGCAGCAGGGGGCGCACATGGCTGGAAGGTAGAACGTGCACAAAGTGCACTTCAGGCGTGTGCAAGGACAGAGGGGGAGCAAGGATAGAGGGTTGGTACACTAGATAGTGAGCAAGGACAGTTATTGAGTGTACTAGAAAGCTGTCAGGAGGGCATGTCGAGTGGGCTAGGAAGTGAACAAGCGGACACGAGTAGTGTACCAGAAGGTGACAAGGAGGCGTGTTAAGGGGACTAGAATGTACAAAACAAAATTCATGATCCATAATTTATGATTCTCTCTCTCTCTCTCTCTCTCTCTCTCTCTCTCTCTCTCTCTCTCTCTCTCCTTTGTCTGGGTCTGTCTTCATCTCTCTCTCTCTCTCTCTCTGTCTCTCTCTCTCTCTCTCTCTCTCTCTCTCTCTCTCTCTTCTCTTCTCTCTCTCTCTCTCTCTGTGTGTGTGGTTGACCTCATCTTGGCTTCTTGTGTCTTGTTCATCTCTCGCTGTCTCTCTCTCTCTCTCTTCTTCTCTCTCTCTTCTTCTTCTCTTTCTCTCTCTCTCTCTCTCTCTCTCTCTCTCTCTCTCTCTCTCTGTGTGTGGGTGGTGACCTTCATCTTGGCTGTGTTGTTCATCTCTCTCTCTCTCTCTCTCTCTCTCCCTCTCTCTCTGCGTTGTCTCTTCTCTCTCTCTCTCTCTCTCTCTCTCTCTCTCTCTCTCTCTCCCTCCAGTGTGTGTGGGTGGCTACCTTCATCCTGACTGTGTTGTTTAACCCCGACCTGGGCCTGGCCGCCTCCATTGCCTTCTCTCTGCTCACCGTCATCTTTAGGACCCAGCTGTGAGACACACACCCACCGATACACACACACACACACACACACACACACACACACACACACACACACACACACACACACACACATCCATTCACACACACACACACACACACACACACACACACACACACACACACACACACACACACACACACACACACACACACACACACACACACACACAATCATACTCTCCATAAATTAGTTCACTTCCTTAGCTTTGTTAGGCTGACTCTTATTTGTGTGCATGCCTGTGTGTGTGTGTGTGTGTGTGTGTGTGTGTGTGTGTGTGTGTGTGTGTGTGTGTGTGTGTGTGTTGTGTGGTGTGTGTGTGTGTGTGTGTGTGTGTGTGTGTGTGTTAGACCAAGCTACTCTCTCCTAGGTCGGGTGGGAGATACTGACCTCTACAGGCCAGTGGAGGAGTATAACCAGGTACAGCAGCGGCGCTCAACAGACACCTTTCAGCACACTCAGTAAAGCCTATAGCCTATACACAGAGGCCGGTAGTTACAGTACATGTATTGCTACATCTTCCTAGAGAACAAAAGTGTAAAACCCTACAGCCCACAAGGTTGTTCCAGGTCTTACTGAACATTAAGCTGGAGGTTGAGTTTCAGAATTTAATTAAAGGATTTATCATAAATTATTTCTTGATTGATGATAGCTTGATTGATCGACAGGTGAAATAGGTGCCAGGTGTGATTGGATTGAGTCGTTGATGAACTGATAGATTGATGCATGTCATTGGTGGATGTTTTGGTTGACAGGTGAAACAGGTTCCAGGTGTGGTGATTTTCCGCTCCTCTGCTACTCTTTATTTTGCCAATGCTGAGATGTACCAAGACGCTCTGGCAGAAAAGGTACACACTCAGGCACACACACTCAGGCACACACACACAGGCACACACACACACACACACACACACACACACACACACACACACACACACACACACACACACACACACACACACACACACACACACACACACACACACACACACACACACACAAATGCAGACATACACACACAAATGCAGACATACACACACACACACACACACACAAATACAGAAATACAAACCACACACACAGACACAAACACAAACACATATAGAGACAAGCACCCAAACATACAGATTCACAAGCACAGGGCACACATACACCACAGATCAATCATTGTATGCAGAAAATTTAAGTATAATTTAAGTATATATTCCGATAAGCTCACATCCATGCATGGACACATACATCTACATCCTCCGAGCTGTTGGAGATATATTCTGAGACCCTTTGACACACTAATTACCGTCCAATTGGTCTTGACATTTCACCGTCTCAGACAGGCTGAGCACAGAGGAGAACATTGTCTGAGTCTCATCCTCTACCCTCCTTCCTCTTCCTCCATGCTTTTGTGGAGCCACGAAGGGAGGGACAGCGGGAGAAGGTTTTCAGAGAGTTTACAGAATGGTTCATTCATTGGCAACACTGTTTTTTTTCAGCTGTAAATTATTAAAAACCTGTTGTACAAATGTCACTGTCAGGCTGCCGCTGTGCTACAGAACGGAACGATAGCTTGCTATCTGGGTCAAAAAACAACTTCACAAACTGTTTGGATTTATTCAACTGGGTAACATATATCCTTATAATTCCTTAATACCTTAAAAGTGTTACAAATGTTTCTGAACCTGATGTTCCCTTAATACAGGAAAGTAGGCGTAGCACAGAGAATAGTTTCACTTGATTATACCTTAACCGTACCTTATCAGACAGAAAACATAGTAGTCAATTCTGACGAGTAGTCAATTCTGATATATATATATTTATCAGAATTGACTACTATACACACTGGGCAAGAGTATTACTGACCTGTTAATATGTATATGATTTAATATACATAATATGTATGCAGTAAGACGTGCTCTATTGTGTTGTGATGGTCACATTACAACTGCAAAAGACTCAAGACTCAACTGGAGTTCAGCTAGACTCATATAGCCGGGGTGGCTATGCAGAGAGGTCTTAAGTCCCTCCCCTACTTGTTATATCTTGTACATCCTGGCACTTATTGTACGCACTTAATGTATGTCGTATTTAGTTATAGTACTTAGTTATGTAGCGTCTTATCATAGCTATATATGTTGAATACGGGGAATGGGTTAACCTAGCGATTGTTGGTGCGTTGCACTTTGTTCTACTCTAACATCCTTACTCTACCGACAGTGGTATATTGTTTCACTTTCTTACGACGAATGTACTTATTGTAAGTTGCTTGAGATAAAAGCGTCTGCTAAGTGCCCTAAATGTAAATGAAAGGGACCGCCGGTAGTGGGTCAGGACGGGTGTACCTATTGTAAGTTGCTTGAGATAAAAGCGTCTGCTAAGTGCCCTAAATGTAAATGAAAGGGACCGCCGGTAGTGGGTCAGGACGGGGTGGACCGCCTGCAGTGGGTCAGGACGGGGTGGACCGCCTGCAGTGGGTCAGGACGGGTTGGACCGCCTGCAGGTTGCTGTGGCCCTGACTCTGCTCCTCTTCCAGACCGGCCTGGACCTCACCAGCATCCTGTCGGCAAAGAAGAAGCTGGAGGCCAAGAGGAAGAGACAAGAGAAGAAAGAGGCCAAGAGGGCCAAGAAGGCTGCTAAGAAGGACCAGGAGTTGGTAATGACATGACTACATACCTGTTATACACACTGGGCAAGGGTACTACGTACCTGTTATACACACTGGGCAGGAGTACTACTGACCTGTTATACACAGGGCAGGAGTACTACGTACCTGTTATACACAGGGCAGGAGTACTACGTACCTGTCATACACACTGGGCAAGAGTACTACGTACCTGTTATACACACTGGGCAAGAGTACTACGTACCTGTTATACACACTGGGCAAGAGTACTACGTACCTGTTATACACACTGGGCAGGAGTACTACGTACCTGTTATACACACTGGGCAAGAGTACTACGTACCTGTTATACACACTGGGCAAGAGTACTACTGACCTGTTATACACACTGGGCAAGAGTACTACGTACCTGTTATACACACTGGGCAGGAGTACTACGTACCTGTTATACACACTGGGCAAGAGTACTACTGACCTGTTATACACACTGGGCAAGAGTACTACTGACCTGTTATACACACTGGGCAAGAGTACTACGTACCTGTTATACACACTGGGCAAGAGTACTACGTACCTGTTATACACACTGGGCAGTAGTACTACTGACCTGTTATACACACTGGGCAGTAGTACTACTGACCTGTTATATTGTTGGCGGTTGATGTGAGAGAGAGTTGTAGTACTGCAAAATCCTTAATGAACATTGTTTTGCCACGTCTCGCACGAGAAACGCTGTCGCCGTTTCGAACAAAACAATAGCTCCCCAAAACAATAGAGACAATCATTTCACGATTTTAACAAAACAATGACCAAACACCATTACTACTTATAGCAGTCATTGTGATGTGACGTCACTATGTACAAGCCCTATAGACCGTTAACAGAGCTGTAAAGGTAGGGACATCACAGCTGTAACTCATTAATTTAATGATGGTTCTGTAGCTATGCAAATACCCGTAATTAGCGTCATGAGATACACCTGTGTTCGCAAATACCATTCCACCTCTGTGATAACTGCGGCCTATAACTGCGGGTTATTTACTCTATACTGTGATGCCTCTTCCTGTCCAGCAGGGGGAGTCGGAGTTAGAGAAACAAAAGGAGATCGCCGTAATTAAGATGAGAGAGGACCTGCGAGACCCGTCTCTCCCTCGAGCCGTCATCCTGGACCTCAGCCCTGTCAACTTCCTGGACACCGTGGGCGTCAAAACAATACGCAACGTGAGGGTCGACACTAGCTGGACGACACTACTAGACAATCACGACCACTAACTACTTCAAATCCAGGCTAATTTATCTATTCTGTTCTATCATTGACCATTTTATTTTCCCATCCTTTACATTGTGACTATTATATAACTCATTATTTTACTTGTTATTAACTTGTTATTTTTCACATAATGATTTTCATTTATTTTTAGTATTGTTATTTTTGCCCATAAATGGGATTGCCTGTTTACCGTGTTAAGAAAATGGAAATGTAAAAATACTATTTTACTATCTCTTTGACTTCTCGTCCCTACTACGACTCTTCCCTTATCTGCCTGTCTCTCATCTCTACAGGCTATTCACAGCTGCTGCCATTGAATATCATTCAGTACCATCATGAACCAGTCCAGGCCTCTAATTAAACTAACTGTATGTGTGTGTGTGTGTGTGTGTGTGTGTGTGTGTGTGTGTGTGTGTGTGTGTGTGTGTGTGTGTGTGTGTGTGTGTGTGTGTGTGTGTGTGTGTGTGTGTGTGTGTGTGTTTTAGATACGGAGAGACTATGGGGACATCGGCATTGATGTTCTTCTAACAGGCTGCCAGAGTAAGTCATCTCCATCTCACTTAAAATCAAAAACTCAGAGTCCAACTTGGAGTTCCTACAAAGCAAAGTTCCGATCATTCTAGATCTGTTAACACACCGATCATGGAAAAAGGTCAAGAAGAGGCCAAGAAAACATTGAGGTCATCGTTTGCGTCGAATTAACAGTGAGAGGGTTAAGGATTTGGCTCATACAGTGTGGTGATGCGCGGTACTACAATGCAGTCAGGCACTATTATAGTAAAGCGTGTCATAGTCGGCTTTGTTTAAAAAACAAACGCCATTACGTTAATAACAACCCCATTTCACATTTCAAAGATCCCTCACACACTGTAAAGCATATTCTAGCAGTGGTTGTGCATGCCTGATTTTAATTATTGGCTGTCTAGTTAGCTGTCAATTTGTGATTCTGCAGCATCTGTATGAACCAATATGGGAAGTTTTTTCCAGAAGTGGCTGTGAATTCCATGAAAACCAAACCATCTCCATCTTTAAACACTCCATCTAAGACAGCATGGGAATTTGGCATTTTTAAATCACAACACCCAATACCTCTTTATGTAACTGGCTTCAAACTTTACCTCAGAAAATACTAAAAGGTTTTTCAGTGATGCTTGAAAAATGGTTTAGCGGGGGCTATGTCGTTAGCTTCACAGGATGTGTTGTTTACTGGCTGCTGCTATCTCTTTAGCTCCAGACAATGTGCGTGGAGTTAATGAGGCTCAGTGTGTGTGTGTGTGTGTGTGTGTGTGTGTGTGTGTGTGTGTGTGTGTGTGTGTGTGTGTGTGTGTGTGTGTGTGTGTGTGTGTGTGTGTGTGTGTGCGGTTGTGTGTGTGTGCGGTTGTGTGTGTGTCTGGGAAGGGAGTTGTGTGTGCATACCAGCAGTGGGGTTTTAATGAATGTGTTGGATGTTTATGCGGCTGTCAATTGTTACAAGCTTCAATTAAAAATAATTCTCCTCCTCCCTGTTATGCGCTTTCCTTGGTCTCCCGCTCTGTCTCTCGCAACGTTTCTCTCTGTCTATCTGTCTTTCTCCCTCTCTGTCTCTAGATGTGCGTGTGTGTGTATGTTTGTGTGTGTCTGTCTCACACACCCACACCCACACACCCACTTCCACACCCACACTTAAATACGCACACCACACATACAACAAATCAACAGTGGTGGTTTTTCCTTATTAACAATGACAGATAATTTATTTTGCTCTCCCATCCCACTGTTTTTTTTGGATTTTTGTCTTCCAAATACATAACCATATACTTTAAAATGTTACCTCCGGGATTAATAAAGTAACCTCATTGTCTATCTGTCTATCTCTGTATTTACCGTCTGACCCCTGCTGCTCCTAATGACCTGTCTCTGTATTCACTGTCTAACCCCTACCTGCTCCTTAATGACCTGTCTCTGTATTCACGGTCTCACCTACCTGCTCCTTAATGACCTGTCTCTGTACTCACTGTCTAACCACTATCTGCTCCTTAATGACCTGTCTCTGTACTCACTGTCTAACCCCTATCTGCTCCTTAATGACCTGTCTCTGTATTCACTGTCTAACCCCTATCTGCTCCTTAATGATCTCTCTCTGATTTCACAGTCCAACTGCTACATGTTCCTTTACGCCCTTCAACATTTTTTTTACTGTCTAACCCCTACCTACTCATATCCCTCCCCCAGACACACACACACACACACACACACACACACACACACACACACACACACACACACACACACACACACACACACACACACACACACACACACACACACACACACACACACACACACACACACTATGCAAATTTAATTTGGATATGTGCCCTATAAACACAATTCATTATGATCCATTATTATTATTCATAGTGAAGCGTAACCAATGGTTGAGGCATGATTAAGGCGTGACACTTGCCTCCCCCCAGCTGGTGTGGTGGAGAGCCTGCAGAGTGGAGGGTTCTTCAGTGGACAGGTGACCAAGGCTTGTCTCTTCTCCACCAATCATGACGCCGTACTCCACTGTTTGTCCGAGCGGACGGACGGCAGACACACGGACAGCGAGAGCGAAGAAGAGGTGACCCACACACACACACAGTCGCGCATACACACACACACACACACACACACACACAGACGCGCATGCACACATGCACACACACACACACACACACACACACACACACACACACACACACACACACACACACCACACACACACACACACACACACACACACACACACACACACACACACACACACACACACACACACACACACACACACACACACAGAAGGGCGTTCAATCAGATATTAGTGGAAAGCTGACTTGAAACACAAAAATCCACACTAACACATTGAAATGAAATAACTATCAGAGGCATAGAAGTTTAAAGAATGTAAATAAAATACAAAACAACGAAGGTTCTCTCTTTCTATTGTTTGTTAACCTATTTGGTTCCCTCTTTTCTCCCCCTTCTTCACACCCTTCTCTCTCTCTCTCTCTCTCTCTCTCTCTCTCTCTCTCTCTCTCTCTCTCTCTCTCTCTCTCTCTCTCTCTCTCTCTCTCTCTCTCTCTCTCTCTCTCTCTCTCTCTGCCTCTCTCGCCCCATCTTGCTGTTCACCAGGACATGCCAGCGACTAGTTTCTGAGCAAGAGAAGGGAGTTGGAGATGTGAGAGTGACACAGTGCTGGTGCTTGTCACGCGCACACACACACAACCACACACACAACACCACACACAACAACACACACACACAACACACACACACACACAACACACACACACACACACACACACACACACACACACACACACACACAGAGAATGCACTTATCTCCGGCCTTGACGTGTTCCAAAAACCACACATAAACACAAACACAAACATGCATGCACACATACAAGCACTATTGCACACACACACACACACACACACACACACACACACACACACACACACACACACACACACACACACACACACACACACACACACACACACACACACACACACACACACACACACACACTAACATCCCCAGAAATGCAGACACAACCCGCGCATACACACAGAAATACATCTGTGGATCTGGAGTGTTGGTGGCTCTGAGTGGCAGCCATGAAGCCAGATTGCACCCACTCGGAGTGAGCTGAATTCCAGGGACTCGCCGAGGACTCTAATTGCACGTAGCCCAGCGCTCTGTCGGACTAGTGCTGCACTTGCACACAAACACATGGGAAAACACTTCAGAGCTCCACGCTCACAGGGTACAGCTGCAGTCAAGATATGACGCACACACACGCAAGCACATGTGCGGACACAGGAACGACACACAAACACAGGAAAACACACAAACATATGCAATCACGGACAGAAAGAAAATACACATTCACACACACACACACACACACACACACACACACACACACACACACACACACACACACACACACACACACACACACACACACACACACACACAAACAAAGTGTTTTTCTATGGTTCACTTGTAAGCGTAATTTAAGTCTGTACATTCGTGTTAATAAAAATACAAAACTTTACATGTGTTAGTGTCATTAGGAATGTTTAGATCTGGAAATGATAGAAATCATAGGAGAATAAGTATCGGAACTATAATTGCAATGTTAACATCAAATACATATAGTATAGTAACATGAGTAATGAGTAGAGTAGAGGACGCTTTAATGTCTGCACTGTAAGAATGCTGATTGTGTAAGTGTTAAGGGGTGTTACACTCCAAAGGTTGAGGGTTCGGTACCCAATGTCCTTGAGCAAATATGCCACAAGCGCAACCGGTTCCTTAATGTCATTCATCTAAAAGCATTTGAATCTAAATGACTAAATAGCATGGTATAAGGTGAACTATTGCTATTGTTATGCTTTCATGTTCGTGATCATTCTCAATATCCTTCTCGTTCTTGATGTGTTTTTCTTGATTTAGTCTTGAATCTTATCTTATCCCCAAAACTGTGAGGGAACGTCTGCGGCTGTAATCCGTTGCTGGAGCTTATTAAGGCTCAACTAGGCCTACTCTTAACCACAAGTCGTCTGGTGGCTCACGTGACTGGGGCGGCAGTATTTGAAGGGGTTAGAAACAGTTCCTACAGCCAATCAGAGCAGCTCCCTGCAGACAATTTAATTCATAACAATTCGACTTAATAAAAAAAATGGTCAGAAAAAAATGGTAAAAATAAATACACTAATTGAATAGTTACATTTCAAAACAAGTTTGGATCCTTTTTCCTGAGTTACATTAGAGTAGCCTACTTGAGCAATGACCGTTGGTTACAGCGGTTTGTCAAGTGAGCCTACTTGATTTTATTACAAGGTGTCCGCGCCTATACAGGTTACACCTGCTGTGCTGCCCACACGCACGCGCGCCACACACACACACTTTTTGTTTCAATTGCTTGAACACATTTTTCAAAATTTGTCTCATTGTGTCAAAACTCAACACTCAAGCAAATAAGACAACACTGGGAAATAAACCATTCACATGTCAAATTGAAACTCGGCTATCGAAACCTAGCAATTCTTTGTAACAATGGCACTCTAATGTCAAAATGATACACACTTGCATCATATGAATACACTTTCAGATCAGCAGCAACACACTGGTCTACTTTATATAAAACACTGCAGTCTTTCATGTTCACTGTTTTTATTCAGTTCCACAAAGGGCACGTTTTCACCACAACCAAAAGATCAAATGCTAAATACTGTACATTGCAGTACTGTACATTACAGTGCAGTAAATACAGTTTGAGCAAAAATAAAACAAAAATAAACCCTACTGTACTGTAAACACAGAAAAACATGGCAATTGTGCATGGGTGGGCTTATGGATCCTGCCGTCTGTTGGGGTCTGGCCAAAGGATCTCATCAACATCACAAGCAATGTTTTCTCCCGCTTAGCATCAGGGAAAATATGGCCTTGTGTGCCGAATCCATCCATGGATTGACCCTAAGTAGATGTCTCTGCAGGCCTGTTCAGTTGCCTGCAGAAGAGGCATGCGCTTGGTTGGCGGTCATATACGCGCCATCTCCAAGCCGAAAAAATAATTCTTCTATGGGGTTTAGAAATGGTGTGTAAGGTGGCAAGTATAGGACTTCAAATTGATGATGGTTGGCGAACCAGTTGAGGACCAGAGCAGCCCGATGGAAACTAACACTATCCCAGACAACAACAAACCTGGGCTGCTCTGGTCTGTCCTGTACAGCTGCATCGTGAAGTGCATCCAGATATGTTATTATATGTTCGGTATTGAAGGGACCTAGTTTTGCTTGATGGTGCAATAGCCCTTGAAGGCTTATGGCAGCACACAATGAGATGTACTTCCCCCGCGCTGCCCCGGGGACTTACACAATTGCCCTTTGGGCCAATTATGTTACGAACCCGTCGTCTTGTTTTGCTGAGGTTGAATCCAGCCTCATCAAGGTAAATAAATTCATGAGGCTGTGTGCAGCTCCATCCATCTCCAAGATGCTCTGTAACAAAACAAAATACATGTAATACATATTTTGGATGGCATTACTCAAAACACTCAACTACAGTACTACACATACAGAACCCCCACCCCATCAAACCGGTACCTGGTACTTCTCTGAATGTATCTATGTGGTACTGATACAATGGCACATATTCAGCTGTAACTGGATGACACCATTACTGTATTGTAAATGTCAAGGACTGTAACACTTACCTGTACATATTCACGTCAAAGTCCTTTGACCCTGACACTGTTCCTCTCAAATGGGACCCTGTACAATTGCTTCATGGTAATTTGGTGCTTTACCAAGATACGTCTGATAGGGGAAATGCTTTCTCGCTCTATGTTATTGAATACTTCTCTATCTGCAAGTATTAGTTGCTGTAGCTGGTTGAGACGGATTGCACTGTTTGCTCTGACCTGGTCAACAATGGCAAGTTCCTGCTATTGGGTGAACAGGCGTTGGCGTCCGCCCCCAGAAGGTCTTCTAGTCATTCTATAGAAAAAAGCAACCACAAAATGTTACTGTATTGGTTTGCTTCTTTTGTACAGTACTGTATATACTGTAATGTAGAAAGTAGAGAGTTGAAGACATACCTGTTTTCTAGTCTGAATGTCCTTATCATGGATGAAACTGTGAAACGGCTTAGATTAGGGTGGACTCTCTGCCCAGCTTCTCTCATAGTCAGACCTTTGTCTATGTCATGGTCCACCAAAGTTGCTTTATGTCATCAGAAATAATGTTCCGTGCACTGCCTCTTCCACCACGTCCTCCTATGTCTCTGTCCTCCTCTTCCTCCTCTTCCTCCTCTACCTCCGCCTCTTGCTCTTCCTGCATCCATGCTTGCAAAGTTCTCAAAATGGCTTACTGTAACTGAGGCCTTTTTGTAGCTGGCTGATTGGTGTTCAGTTTTGGAAGAAAGTGTTTTCAGGTGTGTATGTAAGTATTCTCAATTAACCAATGTGTTTAGGATTTTGAATAGATGTGTTTTCCCAATGGTAGGTCCTACAATGAGACAGTCATTTTTGAATTAAGTGTCCTATGTATGAAATAGTGTGTAGTGTGCAGGAGCAAGTGTGTTGCAGAAAGGAGCAAGTGTGTTGCACAATTTCAACTAAAGTGCAAAGCAGTGCTTTTGTTTTAGGAATGGTTACATGTGTTTAAGGTATAGAAACAAAAACTTCAATTTGTGTTACTTTGGCCTAAGCATGTTCAAGCAATTGAAAAAAACTAATAGTTGATTTGTACACTTGCACAACCAAACGTATACTCATCCAAGAGGAATCCAAGTTAACAATGTTCAAATTAGAGACACAATAGAACAGGTGCACACCCACAATGTCAAAAATATTTCATAGTCATAGTCATAGTAGTTAAGTCTCTGCCCGTCTCCGTCGCGTGTGCCCGCCCTCCTCGAAAGTGCACATGTAGCTTATAATGAAGTCAACAACAGTGGGAAATCATCCATCATAATAATGATTCGCACGGTAATCAGAACCATCCTTCCATGTGCGATGGCCCACAATCGGTGTGCGCGTGTGTGTGTCTGTTCTAGCGTGCGACCGCGCGTATTCGTTTGAAAAGTGAACACGATGAATCGTACGGCGATCGTAAAACTCTGTCCGAAGTGATGGATTGCGACGCGATCGGTCTCCTCTCCTCTCTCCGGTAAAACGTGATCAACGTAAGGAAGAAGAAGACAACTGATAGGCTTGTTTTAGCGTCGTTTCGGGGGGGGTCTAGGCTAAAGCAAATGATCAAGCGCGCACAACCTGGAACATGGAGTGTGTGTTTGGGGGACAGGCCGTTCCAAGAACAGGCAGGACATGGGGGACAGGACAGGAGTATCAACCCACCCGACTATTCTCCGCCTCTGGGTGTAGCCTAATGTGAGTCTTCATGGGAGGATTGTGTGTGTGTGTGTGTGTGTGTGTGTGTGTGTGTGTGTGTGTGTGTGGTGTGTGTGTGTGTGTGTGTGTGTGTGTGTGTGTGTGTGTGTGTGTGTGTGTGCGTGTGTGTGTGTGTGCGTGCGTGTGTGTGTGTGTGTGTGTGTGTGTGTGCGCGTGTGCGTGTGCTTGTGTGTGTGTGTGCTGCGCGTGCGTGTGTGTGTGTGTGTGTGTGTGTGTGTGTGTGTGTGTGTGTGTGTGTGTGTGTGTGTGTGTGTGTGTGTGTGTGTGTGTGTGTGTGTGTGTGTGTGTGTGTGTGTGTGTTCCACCCCACACACCACAGGGTTCATCACTCCTCGCGGCGGAGCATCAGTTGAAGAACAGCGCGCGGCGCGGAGCAGAGAGACCCGGACACGGGAGAGAGAAAAGAAGAAGAAGAAGAAGAAGAAGAAGAAGGGGGAAGATATACGAGAAGAGAGACCCGGAGAGAGAGAGAGAGAAAGAGAGAGAAGAAAAAGGGGGAGATACACGAGGAATAATCAGGGTCGGAGCACGAGAGAAACCCGAGTAGATGAGAAGAGAGCGCGCGGAGGAATAGAAGGTCAGAACCGAGCCTCCACGTGAAAGAGCTGAAACTTCACAGACGTCCTTGGGCAGGTTTGTGGATATCATTCATCGATCTTTCATTCATCTTTTATTCATTTTTTCACCAGATACGCTTCGAACGTCATGGCTGTGGAAAAGCCTTGCTTTGTATACAGTATGCATTCTTTATTATGTAATTATTATTTTCAGCTTAATAAATCCATGGTTAATTTCGACAATGTTAACGTTATTGACCGATTGAGACCATTCGCGCCTCTGTGTAGCCATAGGCCCTAGGTGGTGTAAATGTATAGCCATTTTTGGTTTTTGTAAAAAAAAAAAAAAAAAAGCTGTATTGAGTTGAATAGGTGATTTCTTTACGTCAACACTTCCACGAAGTTGTCTCAAACCTATTTATACACACGCACACGCTCGCACGCACACACACACACACACACACACACACACACACACACACACACACACACACACACACACACACACACACACACACACACACACACACACACACACTCGTTGCGTGTCCAAGTAACCGGCGTGCACGCGCTGCGCACCAATAAGTACGTTTTAATGAAAAAAGCGTCCGTCAGTCAGTGTCAGTTGGTCAGTGCGCGTTGTGCGTGTTGCGGTGGATGTGACTGTGGCGCGCGACACAATGGAAAAAAAAGAAGGGACCGCGAGAGTCAGGGAAGGAAAGTAACGGAGGGAAAAAGGGCCAAACAGGCATGCACGCGGCACAGTCCCGTGACGTAACGCCCGCCTAGCCTCCATGACAACGCTTGGTGGTCGCGTCCGAAAGCTTAGCGGCGACAATAATACACCGTTCTCCGGTTCTCCTGAAATACAATCCAAGGGAAAAGGGAGTCGACAATGAAGACGTTGACCGCCACCTGCGTGCTAGTCGGCGGCGTGTTGTTGTCTTATTTATACAGCAGCAATATCGATCTGTTTACGGTGTTGGGCATCTATGTTGCTGAACAGGTCTTCGGCGATCCGTCCCTCTCCGCCGCCCCGATGCCCGAGCCGGGAGATCCACGGAAGACCCCACAGGGTGTCCCCTACGCCGACCTAAAGCACATCGTAAACGCCGACGGACTGCACTTGTTCTGCCGCTACTGGGAGCCCGAGGCACCGCCAAGGTCAGTGGACGGAATGACAGCTCATGTTGGTTCCTGAGTTTAAGATGGAGGCTGTCACAACAACCAATACACCGCCACGGGCTACGAGAGCTCCTGCTGAACATCTTAGGTGGCGCTAAGCCAATCCTAACTCTGAATTAAACGACTCTGAATTGAGTTACAATCTCGGAGGGAATGTAATGGATAGCCGCGGGCGCTATGCCTTTCGAGCCAGGGGATAATGTATGGGTATTGACCCTGGATCTCGGGCAAGTGAAACTTGGGGTCATATAAGGTCGTGTAATCGACTTTATATGTCTCCATTCAACCACCCTCACTCACACCAGTCCACCCCAGCCGCTTCCTCAGTGTTTCACGCGTCCAGCCACACACTGTCGACTTCCTTTAAGTGTGACAATAGGAAAGCCAGTCTGCAGACTTGAGAAACCACCAGTTGATGTGTTCATAGAATCAACCACATGCAATTTGTGTTTGCCCACTCATCTACTAATGGACGTGACATTTGTTTGCACGAGGACGAAAGGGTGTGATGAGTGTACTGTTCTCACACGCACACACACCAAGAGACACTCTGTGCCACCAGAATGAGCTTTTTGGCAGTGTCTCTGGTTTATGGCTCATTGTTTACCCTGGACCCAGAGTAACCGCTGCCTGGGCGGCTGTGTGGGTTTACACGTCGTTCCTTTTAGTTGTGCTTGGGTTTGTTTTCATGTGTGTTTTCGATACAGAGTCTGTTTGTACGTTATCGGCGGCTGTGTTGTTGGTGGTCTTAGGTCTGTCTGTCTGTCTGCGGTTTTGTCCGCTATCTCGTCTATCCAAACCTTTTAAGTACAATAACAGCAGTCATTACAGGAGCTTTTAATAACCCGTTGTCGCTAGGCAACGAATCATAGCACAAAAACAGATGATGCTCTTTTTTTGGGTGCCAGCAGGAAGCATGAGCTAAGCACAACTGAGTTCCAGGAATGGCTCCTTAGGGGTGTGTGTGTGTGTGTGTGTGTGTGTGTGTGTGTGTGTGTGTGTGTGTGTGTGTGTGTGTGTGTGTGTGTGTGTGTGTGTGTGTGTGTGTGTGTGTGTGTGTGTGTGTGTGTGTGCGCTCCGATGGATCGGACCACTGCATTAGGGCTCGACTCGGCTAGCTAGAGTCGCTCAATACATAGCCAGCAGCTAGCAGTTGAAATAAAGTGGGTAGGGTTAGGCTTGCAGTCGTTGGAGTGGGTGTGTGTGATCTTGGAGGGCTTCTTTTAGAATAACGAATGGTTGTTAATGCGAGGGACCTCATGTTGAAACCAAAAAAAGGAAGTGACATTTCACATTGCTTGAGACCATCAACATCATCATTATCATGTCTCTCAGATTCGTCTGCCCAAAACACCTGTGCTGCCACCTTCAAGGTCATCATCATCCTCACACCCCATCGACCCCTGCCCTTACAAAAGACCATCATCATTAACCAGCTGTCACCATGGAAACTGCAAATCCCAACTTATGACATTGATGATGCTGACAGCGTTTTTTTTCTTTCCAAGACACTGTTAGGAAGCCGTTCTCTTCCTATATTATAATGACACCCCTCCCATGTGCGGTCGCACGGCTCTTCCACGTTGCAGAGCCTGCAGCTCATGGCAAGTCAAGGAAGGACTTGATGACCCCTAGTCATGGAAAGGGTTGTGACTCCTGTTCCGAGGAGGAACAGGAGAACTTTCTGAGGAAGTTCACAGAAGCTGTTTAGCGTGAACACTAAAGAATAAAAAAAAAAAGTACGCTACTTTCTGTTTTCAACCTTCAAAAGGGCAAAGAGGAGGAAAGATTAGAACAATTATATTTTTTTATAAAAAATTACGTTGGCTGGGTCGGAGGCCCAGGAGAGCCCAGTGGAGAATGTGGGGCAAAGGTACACCGTTTGGGAGAGGACAGGGGGTGGGGGGGGGAGAGGGTGCGCAGAGCTGGCAATAGATAACTCAACCAGGTCGGTCAACCTATGTCCCAGATATACACACACGAATGCACATGCACCCACTCACACTGTCTCACGCTAAATATGTTGCGGTAAACATTGACAGTCAAAGACGCATGTCTGGACTTAAATCACTTGCACTCGAACGTACACACACGCACGCACACACACGCACACGCACGCGCACGCGCACGTGCACATCACAAAGACGGAAACATTTGGACCCACAGACACAGTCAGTGGTTTCCTGGATGTCATGACATCAGTGTTACTCCTGGAAACCAGGTTAGCATTTCCATCCAAGCATATTTAAAATCACACACATGCACTTACATACTTACTGGCTTATCAGTCTGACCGGCCCATTGGTTGACTGGGTCCACCACGAGGTTGGGATGGTCCGGCCGTCAATGATTAATGGGTTGCTAATGGTTATAGCTCTGGAATAAGTCTTCGGACTGAGGATTGTAAGTAATATAATGTACCGAATGAGTATTGTATGGCTAATCTACACATCGTTCTTTACGTAAACACACACACATCAAGGGTGAACGTAGCTTTGATGATTTGCGTACGAATGAATACATTCATGTTAACTGACTCATAGCTGGACTCAAAATCTTGCACATCTGGACACACGAGCACACACACGTTCGTGTGACTGTGTGTGTGTGTGCATAAACATGTGTTAATGTAGTGCTGCAAAGTATAAGCGGCATATCTTTCTTGTGCGTCATTATTGTTGAATGGAACTCTCACTTTATATTTGTTATTCAAACCTTAAATACCTTTTTGGAAAGGGTTAACTTCTGAGGTCCAGCCAAAGAAAGCCTGTGTACTTGAAACATATTCTGTCCAAACCCCCCTATAAATGTTAGTAGACTCTTAGTCATAGAGTAACTCGTAAACTGGAACATAGACATAAACATGGACTGTAAACATTTTTCAATGTTTCAAACCCTACAGAGTGCTGAGTGCTGCGTGCTCTCACTCTCACTCAGAGTTGTCACATGACTTGATGGAAGGGAGCAGGCCGCTACGACAGAATTCTATAGAAGTAGAATTAAGAACTAAGGCTCAGTGTATTGGCCTGTGGCCTCTCATAATAGCTCCCAGATATACAAGAAGACGCCTGTGGGCACTGTCTATCTGTGTCTCTCTTGTTCCTTCTGCCTGTCCGGTTCTTTCTCTCTTTATTCATCCCTTTGTAACCTCTCTTCCTTTGCCTGTATCTCTCTCTCTTGCTACATGTGTATCTCGCTTTTATTCTCTCTCACGCTTTCACTCCATATGTCTCTCGTCTCTGACGTTTAATGAGAGAAAGAGAGAGCGAGAGAGAGAGAGAGAGAGAGAGAGACCAGCTGGGAGGCCGTACAGTCGGTGGTTCCCAGGAGCGTTAAATGTTGTTGAGGGTGGAGGAGGAGGTGAAGACGGGGGGGAGGTGGAGGCTTAGTAGCCTGGTCCTACCAGACTCTCGTACTTCATTTAATTTGTACAGAGTCTGGACCTACTCAATTGGCAAACTTTAACTCACTTGAAGACGGGTGTCTGTTGAAGTTTAAAACTATTGGATCTGCCCAGTGCCACTCTGGATCGGCCATAACCAATCACTAACGTTTGGCCGGGAATCACGTTGCGCGTAGACAAACCAATCACTGTGCGTGAAGATGTCCGTCAACGAGAGCTGACTTTAACCTCGTTGATCTCATGAGAAAAGCATGAGAAAAGAAACTACCGGTATGTTAAGATTAGGCCCTTTTTACGTAACCTTCCGCTCACATTAATGAAGTGCATTCTGGTGCTGGTTAGATGGTAGTGTTTACATTAGGGAAGTACTTTCTGAATCCCTGGATGGAATTTAAATGACTGGCACAGGGCACTTTAGGAGCTGCAACAGACGCCAGACCATTGCTATAGAACTGCCAAAACGTAGTTTAAATGATCACTTTTTTGGAGTTCTTTCTGTGTAACGTAATGCTACATTGCGTCAGCCGAACTTGCGTGCCCACCTGCAGGGTTTCCTTGATGTTCACCAGTGGTGTTACTTTTTAAACTGCTTATATTACATGGATATAAACTGAGAAGGTTAGGGCTTGCTTAGTGGCCTGACGTCTAGGTGTGTTTTGGGTTTGCACGTCCCAAAGGCCAAATTAGAGTGACACATCATGTTCAGTGCACACACAGGAATCTGTGTGTAATTTTGTGGTATTTTCAGTAAATCCTCATAATGAGGACGTCTGTTTGGACTACAAAGATGGACGACCCCGAACAGAGATTTTTTTTTTATTGTTGTACATGAAACACTGTGAATGCACACACAGAGTGACATTTTGGGGGCACATAAACACACAAACAGACATTCATCTCCTTAATTTGCCCTAGTTAATACTCACTGATTGTTTGCGGCACTCAACACAAGAAACCCGTTATTAATGTAGAGAGGGGGGTTATAGTTAGAGAAAAGGCAACACATACAAACACACACACACAAATACACACCGTGTTTTGGACTTGGGCCGAGGAAGACGGTGTGCCCCTGCTCCACAACTCACATTCCCAGGACACTCCATCATAACCCGCCTTGCACCACCCCCAGAGTGGCCCCAGAGAAGGCTTAGCACCCCATGAAACAATGACGGCCTTTCACTCACTTACACACGCACAAACACACGCACAAACACATGCACACTAGCACACTAAAATACACACACGTTTCATATGCACAAACGCACTAAAACGCACTGTAACGTGCACACGCACACTAAGAAAAATACAATCCACACACGAGAGAGAGAGAGAGAGAGAGAGAGAGAGAGAGAGAGAGAGAGAGAGAGAGAGAGAGAGAGAGAGAGAGAGAGAGAGAGAGAGAGAGAGAGAGAGAGAGAGAGAGAGAGAGAGAGAGAGAGAGAGAGAGAGAGAGAGAGAGAGAGAGAGAGAGAGAGAGAGAGAGAGAGAGAGAGAGAGAGAGAGAGAGAGAGAGAGAGATGCGCATAAGGAAAGAATGATGTGCTAATGAGGTGTGATGAACAGCCTGTCTTATTGTGTTCATTTTTTTTCAATCATCCACGGGTGTCTTGCTCTCTCCCACCCACCTTCCACACGACCCCCCCCCCTCCTCTCCCCCTTGCCTCCTCCACGCTGCTGATTACATTCAAGCTAATCAGCTGCCATTAGTTGATTCTCCTGAAGGCTTTTCACTGCTTCTTCCACGAAAATAAATTAGAAAGAGAGAGATAGAGAGACACAAAAGAGAGAATCAAAGCCCGTTTGAACATACATGAAAGGCAAACTTTGACATATAATGGTGTTTTTAATTAACCCCCTTCACGTTGTTTGACACGATCGTGTCATTACATTTTCTCACCCACATAAGGAGTGCTCCATGGCATCAATGTTCAGCACATCGTTGGGAAGTAGGATTGCACCAGGTTATATAGGATTCAGGGTATTTTAATATCTACAATACACCTGTTGGTGGTTCCCAAGTCCCCGGTTTGTATAATATAAAGGCACTGCGAGTTGTCGCGCAGGTTTGGCCAAAAGAGCTCTTGGATAACGACTGTTATCCGAAATGTAACCGTAACATGGCCTTCACGTATGTACTTTAAAGAGCCTTAACAAGAAGCAGCTGTGTGTCGATCGGGGCTTCCGGGAGTTTTGTTGTGTGCATCATTAAACACATATAGAGTTAACGATTAACGATTCCCTCGTTGAAACTTCTTTTTTTTCTCTCTTCCCTCCTGGTCTCCTTTTGGTGTCCCATATCTCCTCCTGTTCCTCCTCTCAGGGCCCTGGTGTACGTAGCACACGGTGCAGGAGAACACAGTGGGCCCTACGATGAGATCGCCCTCAGACTGAAGGAGCTCTCACTCCTGGTGTTTGCCCATGACCACGGTGAGTCTCTCGACCTCTATCTCTCTCTGCCACACACACACACACACACACATGCACACGCACACACACACACACGCACGCGCGCGCGCGCGCACACATGCACACACACACAAAAACACTTGGACAAACATGCGCACGCACACACAAACAAAAAAGTGCACACTCACACAAACATGGGCACACACCAGACCACACACATGCATTCATGAATGTTCCCATTTAACAGCATAGTGACTGAAGTTGAACTTGTAGAATCCAAATGGGCGAAGCCAATGAATACTCACTGGCATTCACAGCTCACTACATTTAAAGCACACACACACACACACACACATGCACCTATTCACGGATTGGTGTGCAAACACACATTATCCACGAGAACAAGGATATGCATGTGGAGATACAGGTATGGATGTGCGTGTGTGTGCCCTCTTGCTATGCGATTATATGGTTCACCTCTGTTTTCTTTGGAACCTATGTAGGGCCATTGTCTTTACGGTTTCTTGCACAACAACACCTCCTTCCTGAGAGTTTCTGTTACACCCAAACCTGGTGACCTCCTTCTACCTCCCTAACTGGTTCCACGTGACATCCTATATGCCAGTCAGTCGATTAATGGGATTCAATCAGTTTGTTGTGAGATTGTGTATAGTACAGCTACTAGGCTAGAGTGTATAAACCAGCAAAATAGTTTTGAGTTTTTGCCTAAACCATCATCTTCTGTATGTGTGAAATGGAAAATCTAAAAATAGCCTACAACCAACAAAAGTAAACCAGTAGTTATTATTCACAAGACAATGTTCCTCAGTAGTGGTTCTAAAAGCAGTGACCGCCTCTGTGGGAACAGCTGTACAGTTCAATGAGGGGACTTGAATTTGTGGTTTAATGGAAAACACTGAACCGAAAAAATTCCCCTGTCTCTGTCACTCACTCACCCGTTCTCTCGATCTATGGCTTTCTCTCTCTCTCTTTCTGTGTCTTTATAAGTCTTCGCTCTTTCTTTCTCTGTCCATCCCCTATTAATCTCACAGTTTGCCTACCATCTTGTCTTCACATCTCCTAATCTTTCTCTCTCAGTCTCTCACTCTCTCACTCTCTCACTCTCTCACTCTCTTTCACTCTTACAATCATTCTCATATACCTGCACACACCCACTCAACCACTAAACCTTTCTCCCTCTCATTCTCGGTCTCTGACTCAATCTCGTTCTCTCTCTCTCGCTCTGTCGCTCTCTCTTGTTTTCTCCCTGTCCCTTCCGCTCAGCCACACACACACACACACACACACACACACACACACACACACACACACACACACACACACACACACACACACACACACACACACACACACACACACACACACACACACACACACACACACACACACACAATAATCCCCAGTGGGAGAGCTCTCTCTCTCTTTCTCCATCCACCACCCACACCTGCTCTCACTGCCGCTGTGCACCTCTTTGTCTCGTTTTATTTTCATAAACTGCTTTTAGCCCCAGAAGTGGCTGTTGACCTCCAAGGGTTTGGAGTCCTACACACAACAACAGGCGGTATTAATCAACGAAGCGAAGGTCAGGGGTAATGGCTGGCCCGCGCCGCGTGTTGTTCTGGTTAGTGGTCGCTCGCACGCCCACCTGGCTGAGATTGCCACTGCCTGTTGATACGACAGCGAGAGAGAGGGAGGGAGGGAGATGCTTGAGCTCTGAGCCCGGTTCCTACTCAGCCCCCGTCTGTCATGTGCTGTGACACTGTACTCGTGACTATTTTTTGTCATTTATTGACTTATTGTTGTTTGAGTGCTAGTCTAGATGCTCCAATACAAAACATGAAAACGGTAGAATCCTGGTCTGTTCCTCTCATGTGCCGTCAACACTCAACACTACTAGCCACTACTCTAAGTACAATTCTATGAATGTATTTATTTGTATTGTCCACACTTCACAGAACCTTACAGCAAGACGATCACAGATACAATGCACCCAGAGCTTGTGTGATCAATAGGTTCGATCCTGTACAATAAGATTTCTGCTGCTGAAGATGGGTAATCAATGGTGAGTGTTTTGTCACCATTGATTTGGAAGGGGGGGTGTGGGGGGATAAAGCAGTAGTGTTGCTTGTACAGTGTAAGTGGCCGAATCGTGGAAAATGGGGAGGTGGTGGGGGGGGGGGGGAGAGTAGATGTAATTATGCATATAACCTCTGGTTCACATCCGCCTCTCACTGTCCAATTGGCTGCAGCAGGTCTGAGGTCGCTGTGTGTGTGATCAATATCCCTAGTGTGTGTGTGTGTGTGTGTGTGTGTGTGTGTGTGTGTGTGTGTGTGTGTGTGTGTGTGTGTGTGTGTGTGTGTGTGTGTGTGTGGTGTCTTTATGCATAATCATTGTAGGTATTTTTCCATCCGTTTAGGATCCATTGCGAGGTCAATAGTCAAGTAATGGCTTCATTGCTTTTGGTCCTATTATTGTTCAAGGACATGGTTCATGTATCCACCCCAGAACAACAGTGATTTACGGAGAGAATAATGCATGTGAAACGTATACATCCAGGAAAATTCAGCCAACACTCAAATCAAATATCAAATGGTTTTGAGTAAGCCTATGTAGTTGGAGACACATTTTTGACTATACCTTAAATGTGTATATAATGTGAGCTTTGATAAACGTATACTATTCTCTACAATACTCCCCTGTTTTCTTGCGTCCTCGTCTGGATTCTAGAAATAGGGTTGAATATGTGCTCACATGTGTGTGTCGGTGTAAGTGTGCGCTGGAGCTCAAAGGGAAGCTGGGTGTAGAGGGACAGTGATGGATGGACAATGGCAGAGTCTGAGAGCCCCCTCGTGTTTTGATTTCAGGGTTGCTACGGTAACCCGCCTCCAGCCTCCCCCCATCAATGCGGGTGGTAAAGATAACGCACATGCAATGCATTTGGGTGGAAATGCATGAAAATACACACACACACACACACACACACACACACACACACACACACACACACACACACACACACACACACACACACACACACACACACACACACACACACACACACACACACACACACACACACACACACACACACACACACACATTAACATTCCTGGCCTCAGTCATGCATTTAATTTACTCTTTCATATTGTTTTACCAATGCCCACACACTAAAACTGGGCAGCTGAGACTTGTTTTGTTGCTTTTAAGCGAAGGTGAACTATATCTCTTTCTCTTTATGTGTGTGTGTGTGTGTGTGTGTGTGTCTCTCTCTCGTCCAGTGGGCCACGGTCAGAGCGAGGGAGAGAGGATGATCATCAAGGACTTCCAGGTGTTTGTCCGGGACTCTCTGCAACACATCGACCTGATGAAGGCCCAGCACCCCTCTCTGCCTGTCTTCATCCTGGGCCACTCCATGGTGAGCCTTCATCTTCCTCCTCCTCCTCCTCCTCCTCCGTAGCTCAAACACAACCTCTACCTCATGACCTCAAACAATATCTGAACCATCACCTCAACCATCACCTCAACCATGACCTAAACCATGACCTAAACCATGACCTGGACCATACCTCAACCATCACCTCAACCATCACCTCAACCATGACCTCAACCACCACCTCAACCACCACCTCAACCATGACCTCAACTGACACCTGAACCATGGCCTCAACCATCACCTCAACCATGACCTAAACCATGACCTAAACCATGACCTGAACCATGACCTGAACCATCACCTGTACCATGACCTCAACCATAACCTGGACCATGACCTCAACCATGACCTCAAACATGACCTCAACCTCTTCCTCAACCATGACCTCAACTGCCACCTGAACCATGACCTCATGGCACACTTTATGATCTACAACAGTGAGTCAACCCTAGCGTTCGTCATCGAGATTTCAAGCTTGGCTTTTTGTTTGTTGTGGACAGAGTCTGGACGCATCTGTGCTAGAACAAAGATGCAATGCCACATTTGGAGTTTAGGATTCTCTGGCCAACGCTGTTCTAGGCAAACTATGTTTGACCCCTGTTGCTGAAAAATGTGTACATTGCAGCGCATTACTACGTCTCTAAGAGAACATCAGTTTCCAAATGATTATCGTTCATATCTTGCGAAAGCTGTAGCTCATAAAGTCGAGGTTTGACTTGATATTGG
The DNA here is from genome assembly GCA_900291075.1 of Melanogrammus aeglefinus. Lineage (NCBI taxonomy): Eukaryota > Metazoa > Chordata > Actinopteri > Gadiformes > Gadidae > Melanogrammus > Melanogrammus aeglefinus. The sequence continues at coordinate 77,714 of OLKM01000387.1, read as the reverse complement.
TTGGTAGAATGATGACACCATCTGAGTGGGAGGTTCCCAAGCGTTGTTTATTTCATTCATTGTCAATTGGCAGAGTGATGGTTCACATTTAAAAAGGGAGGGTTTTGCTTTTAATCAAAATGAACAAAACACCTACACCGACTCATACACATCTGACTCGCTTGCACAATCAGCTTAGCTTTTATTTAGTATCAGGGCCTTGAAATCGGAAAGGAGGGCAGATTTTGTGCTTTGGAAGACTAGTTGAAACTTCCATTCCTTATTCCCTGGGCAGAAACCAAGAACAAAAACAAAGTAAGTAGGTCATCCTGAATCCCCACCTGTTGGGTTTCAGTACAAGGACAGCATTGCATTCTTCATCCTCTTCATCATCACTCAAGCCCCTGCTGCCTGTGACTCACTGTTTCAGCACAATCACAAACAAATGGACACGCAAACAAACAGTATAGGTTTCAATCGGCGTTCGTTCCCCGGGCGAATGACTCACGCAGCAGTAATTATAAGTTCCGGCCCCGATCAGCGCTGATTGAAACATGAAAGCCGGTTGGACACCCTCATTTTTGGCGAGATGCTATGATATGCGTTTGAGTTCTGGGCCTTGGCGCGTAAATTGCAGGAACAGCATGCAACGATCGTTTTGGTTTCAACCGAGCTTAAAAAGAGAGCCCAAAATAGGCGAAAGATATTAAAAAGGAGTAACCACCGTTAAATTTTCGCTGGCCTCCATTCAGCGTTCTACTGTTTACTAACCCAGCTTTCCACTGTTTCCTAACCCTGATTTCAACTGTTTACTAACCCAGCTTTCTACTGTTTCCTAACCCTGATTTCAACTGTTTACTAACCCTGCTTTCTACTCTTTACTCACTGCTTTCTACTGTTCACTAGCCCTCATTTCAACTGTTTACTAACCATGAATTTCGGCTTGTTCAAACCAACGACAAAGAAATACTGAAAGATATACTACTATAAAGAAAACCTGCATACAAGTTAATGTTGGTGGAAAAATTTTATATGCTACAAAGAACTCCCCAAGGATGAAATAGTTTGCTGGTTTAAATGTCAAAAAGTATTTAGTTGGATATCTGAAATAGTTGGACTGGTTCTCCCCTCCCCCCCATGCCATTTCATCTAGCTCGATACCGATGTTGAAAAGTTATCAAACAGTGATAATTAATGCTTGGTGCCATGGATCAGGTGCGATTGGTCATAGTATTCAACCTCAGACCTGATGAGCCTTGTTGTGGGCGAACAAGTTGGGCTTAATAGTTTCATTGGTGACTTAAAAGTCGGCATTGTCCTTAACGCCCGACAGGACTGAGACTTATCCTGTGCTTCTTGTTCAATAAGGGTTGTCAAAGGGCAATGGAAATACACAAACATCATGCGGTGTGTATTTCCATTTCCCTTTTACATATGCTGTTTATGTAAACTCAATGCGGTTTGCATAAAGAACTGGGTGTTAGTGTGTGTTGGTGTCGGTGTCGATGTGTGTGTGTGTGTGCGCGCCAGGTGTGTTGCTTTGCTCCAGATCGGTAAGCGTGTATGCTTGAGTATAGCATATTGGTATTGTCCACGCATGCTTGACTTGAGTTGACTCTGATGGCAGATGGAAGGTGTGTGTCTTTGTGTGTTTGAACATAGACAACCCAACTCTCTATTTTTACTCGTCTGTGCTTTATTATTTTTCTCCACATCAAGCCACACTCAGTCTTTCATGGCCCTCCTGTCGCTTAATCGCCTTCTCCAATCTACTCGGAAGACTGCGTGTGTTTCATGTTCGCTCTCTTTAATCACTTTGTGGCTTAAAAAACCTTTCTTCTGCCTCCCTTTCTAAAATCCTCTTCACAGGCTTCCATCCCCAATTTCGTCTTTAAACATGAAAACAAGTCTTAAAAACTAAACTTCTATGCCACTTTGAACCAGTTCCTTTGCCTCAGAGAACTCTGAAATCATCCCCCTGTCACCGTGCTTCTGAGGGCGGGAACCAGGAACACAATGATCTCATGTGAAGCTCATTGTCTTTGGACGTCTGTAAAATGAATTTCCTTCCTGCTCATACTCAGTTTTTAGTGTATTGTTGTTTGGCGCTCTATTGCGGTGTAGTTGGCAGTTATCCTTAATATTGTTCTCCCCATCTTTATTAGGAAGCAAGACCCCATCAGTTTCTTTAGTTGACTTGACAATTTATAACACATTAACCGTTGGCATGATAACAATAATTTCATCCAGACTCTTATCAACGGCTTTGCATGGCAGTGTTGTTGAGGGTTCTCACTTCCTCCCGAGGGGGTCTCGACTTTCCTGTTTGACTTGGATTATCCCTGGCTTGTCATCATAATGCTCTGTTAAATAGTTTAGTTATTAAACAAGGACACTGGAACAATAGAAACCATGTGGCTAGTATACACAGGCGCATTTCCATGGACGCTATCCTGTTACGGTAGTGGTGTTTTCGTTTGTTTTTGTTATGCTTTGGTCCCAAAGGAGCAGTTAACAAGACCGGAAGATCAATGAGTTATACTGTTTCTATATCCTTAAATGTTTTCCAGAGTGGAACATACAAATCTCTTTTGATATGAAATTCAATATTTTTACTGTAATTTGCTTTTGATTAGCGGCCCGCTGGCTCGATGATGATAATAGTGAGCACAACACGATTTGTGTCTTTAAAAGTGGTTAATTGATGCCACTGGTTGAGGTGAATTGGTTTTGTTTTGGACTTTGTTTTACTACCTGGTAGCAGGTGACACCACAAGCCTTGTTGACCTGCTAGTGTTCTTCTCAAAGTAAAAATGTGTCAACCCAATAAACGGTTTACTAGTCACGTAGCCATCTCGACAGCAGACTGCCGCTCAACAAGATATGGTCTCTTGGTCCACCCGTCCACGAGCGAGTTACATGTCTGTTCTGCGTTGAGGTTTCCTATTGAAGCTCCAAAGTGTCAAGTTGGTTAACCACATGTCCGGTCTGTTTGCTCTGTGAAAGCGTAATGAATGGTCTTTCTCCTGGAACAGAACCGATGGGTTCATCTTTTATTCATTCCATGTTGTTATCTATGGAAAACACCTGCCATTGGCAAAGCTAACCATAGCGGTATACATGAGGGGTGGGTTTATACAGCCTTTTACATGCCCTAATCCTGTGATTAACCAGTTTTTCCCAAATAGCTGCTATTATAATGGTGATGTGAGTTGCACCATTTAAACATTCCTGTTTTACATTTACGCCAATAGTTTTAGTTTTTCCGAACACATGTTCAGTGAAACTTTTTTCAAATTCTTTGTATTTCCACACACTTTCCACACACTTAATCCTTTCCACCTGACCTGGCAACCGATTTCAGTTATGAAATCAATGTCATCTTCATCCCATTACTTATTTCAGACAGTTTTATTAGTTGCTCTCACACTATGTTTCTCTCCGTCTCAGAATAAATCTCGAACTCAGATCAAACTGTCTCTCAGTCACCGTCTCTCTGTCTCTGTCTTTATCTAGGTCTGTCTGTCTGTCTTTGTGTGTATCTTGTCTGGCTGGCTCGGTCACTTGTAGTCTCTCTCTCTCTCTCTCCCTCTCCCTCTCCGTCTCTGTCTCTGTCTCTGTCTCTGTCTCTGTCTCTCTCTGTCTCTCTCTGTCTCTCTCTCTGTCCCTCTCTGTCCCTCTCACCTGTCTGTCTGGCTGTCTCTCCGTCTTGTGTGTGTCTCTTGGTCTGGCCGGCTCCCTCTCCCCACTCAGTGGCTATTAGCTGCGTTTCCCCTCAGCATTCCTCACAGCTCCCCAGGGAACGGGAGGGCCCAGGGCCTCTTTTGTGCTGCTGAAATAAAGTAGGGTGACAAAAAGCCACGCCACGTAGAGTAGTCAATGCAACGGTATTGAAATCTGAAACGGATGATATATGATCTTTGAGATTGCCCTTTTAGGACCACAAAACGTTTATAAGCACACAGAAAGGTCAAAGGAAATTCCTTTTCTTGATTTATTGTCCTTGGCGAGCGGACGGACCCGTTTGTATAGTCTTTATAGGAGGACTTTATTGAGTCCTCCCATCGAGGTCAGGTCACCAGATCTGATTTCATTGATGGTATTTCCCGTTTGTTCGTCAAACACGTAGAAAATGTATGGCAGCCGTGCGCTCTCACGGGCGTCTTCAGACCCACACTGGGCGTGAGCTCTTGGTCTGTGTGCGTGACTGTGAATGTTTTCAAAAGCAACATTCTTTGACTTAAGGGCTGACCCCAAGGAGGAATTTGGGGGTTGAGATGTGTAAACAGTATTATTTTTAAATGTCTAATCTATCCCCTACCTGCACGCATGTAGGTACACACACACACACACACACACACACACACACACACACACACACACACACACACACACACACACACACACACACACACACACACACACACACACACACACACACACACACACACACACACACACACACACACACACACACACAGTTGGACAGCGCCACTGTGTTTGCGTTAGACAGTGCATCCAAATATTTGTAATCATTAATTGATAATGGAACAAAAGCCAGCCATCAATCAAGTCAGTGATTCTGAGCTCAGCATCATCTGTTTAAATAAAACTTCTGTTACCCATCCGGAGAGAAGGAGTGTGCTGCTCCGCGTAGAACTGAAGCAACAACATTGGCTTTATCTCCCTTTAAAAGTACATGGCCGCGTTTGCCATACGGATGTGTCTGTTCACAGGGTCATGTTCAGTCAGTTGGTTTAGTGGTAGCCCTTAACATCACAATGTCCTTGTCACAGTGTAGTTACACATTGTCACACAACACACTAAAACCGTAATTCAGTAGTGGTTAAAGTAAAGCTAGATCTAGATCTAGATCTGCGAAATCAACCCAAAGAGAGCGATGCAGGACCACTACGGGAAGCAGGTGGGTCTTGGATCACCCTGAAGGGGTTTTCCACCATTTTCACCTTTTTGTCACCTTAACCCCTAGTTCCACAATGGTGTGACACATTAAATACACGGTGTTACAGCGGTCATTGCACAGTACTTACTTGTATAATTACCGGACGCTGTCATGTAAAGTAAAGTGTAACCGGTTGGTATTCTGATTAATTGATGTGGGTTAACTTTATTGAACTGTGAATGCTAGTGAGACCTTCGTCCGTTTGGGTTCTACAAGTTCAACTTTAGGGTCATTATGCTGTTCAATGGGAACATTCAATGTGTGTCTGTGTGTGTGTTTGTGTGCAAAACTCATCCAATGCCCTCGATACATACTTCTGAAGGACTCTTTGTCCTCAATCTAACACCCCTCCAGCCTCTATCACTCTGTCTCTCCTGTCTCCCCCTCTTCTCTGTCTCCAAACTCTGCCTTCCTCGCCTCCTCTTCCCTAAAACTTTATTTTTCTCATCTTTTGCTTCTTCAAACTTAATCTCAATTAAAATATGCTAATTGACTGCAGGAATTTGTGTGTGTGTGCTGAACAAAAGAAAATGCCCTTGAGCAAAAGGAACAGAGAAAATGGAGAGAGAGCCACAGAGAAAGAAGGGGAGACTGAGAGAGAACTTGCGTTGGTTTGGCTCTTGAAGTGGGCTTCTTGTGGTGGGAAAGGCTATGTTTGTCATGAGTGCTGCATCTCTTTTCAGACGCTCTCTCGATCCCCGGCTCCTGCCTCATGAATATTCAAATTATAAACTGACAAAGGGTGTGCAGAAACCCAGCGGAAGCGAATTGATCAATTAAGAAAGAGGTTCTCTGTCCCTCTCTCTGTCTCTGCCAGTGTCTCTGTCTCTCTCTCGATCTGTCTGTCTCTACCTGGTTTTCTCTCTCTGTCTTCTCTGTGTCTCTGTCTCTCTGTCTCTCCCTTCCTCTCCCACACTCTCTCTGTAAACAATTGTCTGTTGTCCTACATTCATATAACTTGGTCATTCTCCAGAATAACAAGAATAACCAAAAGAATTGTACACCAACCAGCCTGGAAGAGATGGTGGGTGATTGATATACATATATACCAACCAAAAAAAAATTATTATTAATTATGTTAATTGAATATACAAAAAATCTTTGCTCGGAATCTCTGCCAAAGATTAATATCCTGCTCCACACTGTTTGGGTGGAGGGATCTCCTAACCAGCTGTGAAGAGGCCGACAGAATGACTGGGGTGGAAATCCACACCCTCTTCTGGAATCAACACATAGCCTTACTGTTCTCTGCTCCATAACCCCTCACCTAATTGTAGTTTGGGACAGGCCCTAAGGAAACTGGTATGACGACAATCATGTGGACTACAAATTTTATGATTTTTATTTCATGACTTCTAAATGGCCTACTAAACACTACATTAAACTTGTATTATTGATGTAACAGTATATATCTATACATATATAGTATATATATATATATATTTGATATGTAATGTATGATATGACATTTCAAACCTCTAATATTTTTATCATTTTAAAGGAATATTTTAAGGGAATCATTCAATTAGAAAGTCCCTATCTTTATTCAATGACTTACATGGTTTATTATTTTCTATTATTTTCACACTGTTTTCTGTGGTTTTCCTAACTTTATCACTTAACACTTTGGTTTGCCTGAACCTCTTTTAGTTAGCCATCCAAATCGAAGCTAACGTGTAACGTGCTAAATAATTCACTGGTGATTTTAATCGTGACGGGTGTCTTTCTGGTCAAGGTGGTTACCTTTTACACCTGGCTACCACGCTGCCTGTTCTACAGTGAGCATGTCGTTAGTGCATCTGATACCTTAATGGTTTGGTCAAGCAATGCCACAAACCCCTGGGGACTCAATGTGTGTGTACAAACTCAGTGGTTCTGATACCTTAATGGTTTGGTCAAGCAATGCCACAAACCCCTGGGGACTCAATGTGTGTGTACAAACTCAGTGGTTCTCAATCAGTCTAGTCTCAGGACCCACATGTGACCATAGTCATCAAGTCCTGACCCGTAAATAAGGAATGTATTGACCAAATATTGCAGTGTTCAGCAGTGCCATGTCGTTAACTGTTAGAAACATGGAGCCCAAAAAAGACTGCAACAAGTAGGGTTAAACTCAATAAAGTAGTAAGCCATTCGAACATGAATTAACATTGAAACATTAAATTCAATGGTTTCTTTCTAATGATTATGGTCTGGCCTAATATGCCCTGCTACCCACTCAAACTGCCCTTGTGACCCACCAGTTGAGAGTCATTGTACTAACTGAAAAAAAGATCTAGATTAAAAGAGAATATTTAGAAATACTGTTTGGTAAATATATAGTTTATTATGGCTCTTATTATTTATTAAAAAAAAATAGTGTCCATCATATGTTTTCCATTGTCATGTTTTCCTTGGATGTTTTGTGTTCATCCAAACACACTGGAAAGCGTGAGCCGCTAGGCTGTCCTGTTCTTCCCACTGGCCTTGGCCTTGAAGCAGTGATGCGTGTGGATCCAGGGGGCTCTGTTTATATGACCGTATAAGGGAGGGGACCCTTTACTGTTTGTGACTCAAGTGTTTGTCTTTTGTTTACCACTAGGGCGGGGCTATCTCCATCCTGACAGCCAGTGAGAGAGCCCATGACTTTGCGGGCGTGGTACTGATCTCTCCCCTGGTCCAGATGAACCCGGATACAGCGACACCCTTCAAAGTAAACTCTCAGTTTACCTTCTAATATGGCATTTTATTTTTTTATGTATCTTCCTTTGTTTTCTCTGAATTATTTCATCATATTCTCCCCTTTCCGTCCTGCCCATGGTCTATTTGACTTCTCTTCTTCATGGTTTTATTTAAACAACTGAAATACACGCATCGGTTGACTCTTACAATATGTCCTCAGATGCGTTGGTTTTCCTTCTCTCTACTGACTTACTTTTATTTTCATGGTTTGTTGCTGGAAGACCCCTATGCTCGCCACATTCTCCTACACTTCTATACTCTCTGGTCTTGTGCTTTCCTTTATTCGCTCATCTTTCTTTTTTCCTCCTCTCCTCCTCTCACATCTTTTTTTTTTCCTAACCCCTTCTCTCCTCTTTGCTCTCTTCATGTCCTCTCCTCTGTTCTCTTCTCTGCTCCCTTTTCTCCTCTCTTTTTCTCTCTTCTCCCCTCTCTGTTCTCCTCTTATTCTCTCCACTTCACTCCTCTCCTCCTGTCTTCTTCTCCTCCTCATCCCTCTCCTCATCTCCCCTTCTACCGTCTTCTCTCCTCATTTCCTTTCCTAAGCGGTTGTGTTTCTGTCCCCCTCCAGGTGTTTGTGGCCAAGGTGATGAACCAGCTGGCCCCCAGCCTTCCTCTAGGCTCCATCCAGTCCAATTGGATCTCACGGGACCAGAAAAAGGTGAGACTCTGCCGTGCGTGTGCGTGTGTGCGTGTGTGTGCGTGTGTGTGCGTGTGTGTGTGTGCTCAGGGGTTCAAACAATATTAATGTAAATGACACGCCTTTTCAGGTTGTAATTTACATTTTCATTTTCCCAAACAACCTTTGGAAAATCTAGAGGCGGTGTTTTAAAATGTAACCTTTGTGCCTGTTGACCTTTTTAAAATGCAAAAATGTGTAGGGTGGAAAAATGTTGCCTGAGTGTCCGCAAAGAGCGATTGGGTTTGTTGTAGAGGTGTAACGGTACACAAAAGTCACGTTTCGGTATGTACCTCGGTTTTTAAGTCACGGTACGGTACGGTATGGTTAATAGTTAAGGGGAAAATTAAAACCGTAGATAAGCAGCAATGAAAACACCAATAAACTTTAGCATTTGCATTTCTGAATTCCCAGACAGGGGTTGTTGAAATAGTGTTCTGAGCTGGGTTTGCACAGCTCGTGTTTTTTTCACAGCAACAATGATAGTAACGCCTGGATGGTGCCTTTTCAAATGCGTGTGCACTGTGCATGTTAAAGTGCTGTACGTAGACACGGAGAGCCCTCTCCATAGCCGGAGAGCCTGTCGGAGACCCTCTCTGTGGCTTACGTGCGCATCTAATATTTTTTAACTATCCGTCGACGCCATGGACCTATTGGTCGACACAACGGAGGGCTGTGATGGGTTCTCTAACAAAATCATTTCTTGAATCACTTCTCCGGTTTGACTGTGCACATTAATTACTTTGTACATTGTTTAATTTGCACCTTAAGGACCAATAAAACACCAAATAAGATTTGAAAAGCTTTGGAATTTTATTTACAACACTGCTTACATGGTTTGTAGTCAACATATATAAGATAGATCGGGCAGCGAATTGCATCGCGTATCCGCCATCCCGACGGAGGGCTGCTGAGCGGATTATGGAGTCGGAGCTGTATACTTTGGCTAAACGGTCCGGTTCAAACTCTGATTTCAAGTGTTAAATTCCGCATCGCGAAACAAGCCTTTCCATTCGCCATATTAACGCTATGTAGCCTACGGCAGATTAACGAACCACGTTACACCTCTGTAACCGCAGCACCGAAGTGCCTGTACCGTGACGGTTCGGTACAAATACGTGTCCCGTTACAGAGGCCCGGGGCCTCTCAAGCTCACTCTACGTGTTTGTGTTTCCGTCTTCCCGCATTCCCCATTGTACACAAACACCGCCCCACACGTCACACACCTCACACACCTCACACACCTCACACACCTCACACACCTCACACACTGGAGCGAGGTGGCTACTGCCTGGGCTCAGTGTTGCGGGTCACCGCTGTGTCTCTGGAGAAAGGGTGAGCGGGACATGGGACTGCAGTTCCCATACTGCTCAACAGCTTGTGCTTGGATCTGTTAAAGGAAGCCGGCTGACCCCCGGGGGTCTTGCGACACAAGCCTCCCCAGCCTTACTGTCTGCTCCCCGCTTTGACTCTGCCTCACTGCTGTCCGCCTCCCTCCAACCGCTTTACGTTTAAAAGGACAGGACCCGGAAGGTTCCACGCTCCTCCATTGTTGTTTAAAAATACAGCCCTCCATTGTGCGCCTGACACAATGTACAAAGCGGTACGTCGCGCTCTTTTCCAACTTTAGTCAAGCTTCCTTGCGCCTTAATTCCATCACAAGGCTGTCGGAGCGTGTTTGTTCGTTCCGGCGTGTGCGCGTGTGTGCGTTTTAATCCCTGGTCTCCATTTTAATTGAATGGTCTTAACTAAAACGGTTAGCACTTGTATCATCTTTTTTTTATGCAAATTGGTTCTGCTCCACGCTCAGGTACGCTCGCTCTCTCACGCACACACATCGGCTGCTCCTCAGATAAGGCTCTCTCGCTCTCTCGCTCGTCCTCCCCCCATCTAACTCGTCTCCTCGTTATCTCCCCCCCCCTCCTCCTCCTCCACCACCACCTCTTGTTAGGTGGAGGCGTACGACCAGGACACGCTCAACTACCACGGCGGGCTGCGCGTGTCGTTCGCCATGCAGCTGATGGGGGCGGTGGAACGCATCCAGCGGGTGATCCCGGCCATCGCCTGGCCCTTCCTGCTGCTCCAGGGGGACACCGACAAGCTGTGTGACATCAGCGGCGCCCGGCTGATGTTCGAGCAGGCGGCGAGCGCCGACAAGAAGCTCAAGGTACAGGAGGGGCCGGGGTTCACTGTGTTTTAGAGGCTATGTGTGTCTTTTGAAAATGTGGTGATAAATTGATCTTGAGTTGCATTAAATCAGAGTGCCAATCTCCACCCATTGGAATCGGCAAAATTTTTTTCCCTCCCCTGTTCTCCCGCTCTCTCTCACTCCGTCTCTCACCCTCTCTCACATATATTCATCTTCATCATTCCCCCAGGTATATGAGGGAGCCTACCACGCTCTTCATCACGAGCTACCAGAGGTTTCCGAGTCGGTCCTCAAGGAATTAACATCATGGTTAACAGAGCGACTGTCACCTCCCCAATAAGAATCCTAGGCTCCGCCCCCTGTATCCAGCCTCAACCCGACAAAGCATCCTAAGCTCCGCCCACTGTATCCAGCCTCCACCCGACAAAGCATCCTAGGCTCCGCCCACTGTGTCCAGCCTCAACCCTCTGTAAATAAGAATTGACTCTGCCCACTATCGCTCAACAGCCAGCCTACCACTGAAGGACACTTCACCCACTGACTCAAGCCCATCGCAAGACCTCAACCACGTCACTAGGGGTCAGCCAAACAGCAAAGGCGTCCTAAAGCTCAGGCTGACTCAGGCCCACTATCCTGACCGCAACCCTAGAGCACAGACTTGCAGACTCCTCCAGCACTGATGGCTCAATGCACTTCAGTTTTTCCCCAGGCTTTCAGGGCCAAGGTCCTGCCCCTCACAGTCACCCGCCCCCGGCCCCAAGCCCAGCATGCCTGCGTGTTGTTCCGCCGTCCCACACTGTTTTTACTAGTCTATTGGGAAAACCACCAAGAAAACATCTGTGTTGGGGCCCCACTCGCATAGCTGAGGATAATCTAGCAAAGCTGGGTCTCTGCTGAGAGATAAAATAACAGCATAGAGCATGGCATTGATCTATATCTATGGTTAATATTCTTTTTTATTATGTGTTGTCCCCGGAAGGCTTTATTTTGATGGACTAGCATATTATGAAGTGACTGACCCCCAACACCTGGCATCCATAACACTACTCTGGTCACGAAGGTCGAGGGGGAATTAAATTAATTAAAAAACATTACAGCATCTAACAACTTCCCTCCCGCTCTCTCCTATAAATATTGATCTTTCCATCAATATTCACTCAACACAGCATGGAGGGTCAGGGAGCAAAATGCCTCTCACACGCACCCCCGTGACCCTTGACCTTAGCAGGGTCACGGCCGAGAGCAATAATAGAGGATGACCCCAGATGTCATGTGCTCTTTATTAGGGCAGTGAAGACGGCATCTGTGGCCCAGCCTGAAGACAAGTGAAGTCGTCTTCAGTGTCTTTACTGATGATCCACTGCGTCTTAGTTTACACATCTTCACCTTAGTTTACCCTGCCGTAGCTGGCATGCAATTTCTTTGGCGTGTCTCTGACCTTGGTTGGGTATCCCACCCCTTTGCCCCAGTGTTGTATATTTACAACCCTGTCTTTTTTTCGCAGCTGGTCTTGCCTCCTGCAAGCTGTAGTCTCAGACTGATATAGCTACGTCCTACATTCCTACATTCCACAAGTTTTCTGACCTGATTCGGGGGGGGGGGGTGCAAAATTTTCCCCGTAGGGATCAGAGATCATTGTATGGATTCTATTGATATTTGGCTTATGGTTTGTTTTCCAAAGTACCTTAATTTAGACTCCCTGTGGTCACGAGTACATTTGAGATGTTTAAGTTCAGTCGAAATAGATCACTAACAACTGTTTAGAGTAGACTGTTCTAGTTTTCTTTACCTCCGTACTGCAAACGAATTGCAGAAGGAATTCCGGGCGTTGCTCCTTACGGAATCCATGGTGAACCTTCTCATGCGTCACCATGGAAACATCCTTCTTTTTCTTTCCGCTTTTTTTTTTTTATTCCCATATGTTATGTTACCCAAGGCAGCACGTTTATAGGACAAGATATCCTCTCTTTCTTTAAGCACAATTTTTTTTTTTATCAGTGCTTTTCGACTCTTTTTCAAATCCCTCTATTGTCTCTTCTTCTGTTGTAGCCCTGTATTCATATTTCTCCTCTGACCGTGTCAGGAACCAGGGTTTCTTTTTTTATTATCTCAACCCTTTCATACTGCACAGAAGTACTGCACAGAAGTGGCAGGTCCCAATTTCCCCCCCAAGTTGCCGTGGAGACAAGCAGGCTTTGTTCTGCCTTCACAGAGGCTGTTGTTTCTATTCCATTGTCATGGTGCCATAATGGCCCCACACCGCCCCCAGTGGTCAATTACCACCACTGCAGGAAGGTTTGAAATTTGAAGAGATGTCATTTGTTCGAAAAAACATCCCACAGCTCAGACAATTCCACTGGGACGTATTCCAAGAGTCCACTGGGAAACACTTGACAATCCACATTGTTATACTCAACTGTTATGGGTGCGTGGGCCGTCGCGGCGGTAGGGTGTGCGTTGTTATATGTGCACCACCTGTGATGTCACACGTACAAATGTGACCGCCGTGATTAGCATCGGACGGCAGTGGAAAGAGAGAGAGAGAGAGAGAGAGAGGGGGAGTGAGCAAGAGGCTGACTCTTTCCGTAACCATGGCAGCACCTTTTTGAAAGGCAAACTTGAGGAGTATGTGTTCGTTAACGACCCAGATCAGGTCTGGCCAGCAGCCCATGGTGTCATTCCCTTGTACTAAAGGCTCAAAGGGAAAAGCGGAAACCGCACACGGATAAACAAGCAAACAACCATGTGTACTAGCATCCATATCGCACTCGCTCTCTCTCGCTCCGTTTCACCAGGAAACTGTAAGAGTTTATGGCCCATACCCTTTTACGGCTGCTCTTCGAGGTCTTTATAGCCTGATAGATATTTGTTTTATTATTCAAGATCATACGCCCGTACAACATAGTCAGACATACATTAATATATACATTATGCATCTTGTTTATAAATGGGTAGGTCCGAGGAGGTTTTTTTTATTTTCTGTAAATAACATAGGAGGACATGGGTGGGAGAAGACGCAGATTTTTTGAAGGGAAAGCCACAACACAAAGAAACATTACTTGGACCTATCTAATAGGTCCAAGGGTTAAAATCTTTCTATCATAGTGCCACGTAATTGGCCAGCAGGTTTGAAGACAGCTATATTCTTTAATATTAAAAAAAAGGAAGATTGAACTTTACACAATGACTGTTTCCTCTGTGAGCTGTTGTATGTGAAATAGTGGTTTGAAAACCGTAGCCATGTAGCTCTTTCGTGTTTGACTTTAGTTTTCCTTATAACGTATAATGAAATTACGCTTACACCTGAGCGAGACAGGTTGCAGTTGTTGGTCCTCAGGCAAAATACATATTAAAGACCAATAGAACGGTTCAACCTGCACTTTGTAGCTTTCCTACTGCAGCTATTGACCAGAACTGTCACTACAACACAAGCCACTAGATGGTGCTAAATGGGTAAACGTACATAGTGCAGGTTTAACTTTGAAAAGGTTGGACCACATTAGTGAAAATAATGGTTGATGTGTCTATCCCTGAAGCAGAAGGCTTTCTATCAGTTTAGCTCTGGGACAACTTATCAATGAATAAAGCTATAATGTATCTAGATCATTACTTTTAATTTTTAATTTTTTTGAAAACAAAGAAAACGTGTATTTGATTTGAAATTCTTCAGTATGTACTATTTTACAGATTGAATTTTTTAATTGTTACTGTATCCACTACTGTCAAGAATAACACTGTAGGACAGCAAATAAGTCATATTGTTCATACATCTTGAAATTAATATTAATGTGGGTATATATTGCTGTTATTTTCTGAACAACATACATAACCCTATTTATACAGACGTGACTTTTGTGCATTTTACTTAAATGAAATACGGCATGAAGAGGCACTTTTTATATTCTAATGCAGTTAACTAATTAGGTTTCGTTTTACATTGGGTGCACTTTTAATAAACTATTGTAAGTTCAAATAGGTAGAAATGTAAACTGGTTATTGTGTTTAAAACAATTTGGAGGCGTTTTAAGAGTCTCTGTTATGATTCCTCACAGACTATATGTTTCTGCTCATCTCTGTAATGGGTCGTGTTCATTCAGATGTGGTCTCGTCTGTTTCTGGAAAACGTTGGTCTTAAGTCTCAATTTGCATAGCTGTAAAAAAGAATGAGGTTGTGTTTATGCGTTTCTTCTAAACAAATTATAGATCTCAAAGAAGTTGGAAAAACTGACCTATTTGTGAGGTGTATTTTGTGTATTTTGTTTCTATTCTTCGTTTTGCAGTTCTCCTTTTGAACCCATTGTCTGGAGGTCCCACAACCACAGTGAAATGAATACTTAGTAATGTAATCCCACTGGAAATATGTTTTAGTGTTTTGTTGAAGGAATGTTGATCTTTTTTCCTAGAAATATGTCACATGTTGCATATTTCCTTGTGCCTTATTTCCATTCCAAGGAATGTGCGTGTTCGTTTTGGCAAAACAATGGTCATAATTTAAATGGTTAGCACTTGTGTATAAGATGTTGTTTCTGCCTCCGTCTCTGTGGTTTTCATGAGAGACTGTCTGTTGCCCGACTCTTAGTTTAGCTGTTGTTTCAACAGTCTTGGATATTGGGTCCATTGAAGATTAAGCAGAAAACTGATATTTATTTCAGAAAATTATGTTTAAGTCAGCCAAACAAAGGTGAGGAATTTGGAATAGCACTTCAAAACAAATGTTGACTTAAAAGGAGAGCAAGTGAATGAAAAGCAACTGTGAATGTCTATATATATCCATATATCTAGATATCCTGTCAATATGTGTCCTTCGTGGGTTCTGCATTTATATGTAACAAGTCCTTTCTGAAAATGTAACCTCTTTTTGTAACTCACTAAATACTGTTGCATAAAAAGTGTATATATTATAACTCAAATTAAATGACTTCTGAATAAGTGGAATTGAAGGTCTTACTATGAAATGTTCAGTATTGCTCTAGAAATAAACTATATCACTGTTTAATTGCCGTCTAATTCAATGAACTGCACACATTTTAAGTTGTTGGAACTATAGAAAGTGAATTCGATTTTCAGTATGTAAGATGAATAAGCCTAGAATTAAACTGCAGATGAAAAAACATGGAAGGCCTTTTCAAACTTACCTCACACCACAGAGGTCCATTCGTTTCTGTGGGAAGCCAAAATGACAGCAGATTGGTTAGGTAACGGTGCATCATAGAGCAGCGGGTTCGAGGCAGGTTCTCTTGTGACTGTGACAAAATGCAGATGTCGGTGGTTGCCTCTCTTAACTGAAGAATTGGTTGCTATGGAGATTCACCTGTCGCTGTCCGTAAGCCAGTAGGGGGCAGTATTAGGCCTATACAGTATCACATATTTTCATTCACAACTACATCGTTTCTGTGAATGTGATTTTTGATTCCGCATTCCATATGAATGCAATGCACCCCCCCATTGTGTGTATGAATTAAAGCATTAATGAATGGATGGATGAATTACTATATTGTATTATTTTACTTAGTCCGCTTAGCAAATTCGAAATGTATTGTAGGCTTATTTGTCTTTCATCGTCCTAAAGAAGTCTTCACAGCAAATACAACATTATCATAACTGAAAGGGCTGATGGAGTATCTGTATTCCACATGTTAATTTCCCTATTTTTAGTGCACTATTTCTGTCCATTCTCGCTCTCGCTCTCTTACTGTTCTGCTTTCTAATGCCTCTAAAAATGTAGAATGTAGGCAATTAATTATCTTTGATCCAATCGAGAATACACCGACAGCGTCCCCCAGAGGACCGATTTAAGAACACCACAGAGCGAGGCCTATTTTGTATTTTTTTAGTCTGGAGCTCTCTCGGGAAAACTGAGGATACATAGGTCTACATTATTTCTAAAGAAGACGATCTGCTTGAGAAATGACGATGAAAGCAATTTGAGGCCTACAGTCAGGTTCAATCCACTTCTGATGATACTGCGTTGTTGTCCTTTGCTGTAGGCTTACCATTTTTTTTATGTTAGATAAAGTAGACCAATAGTAAGTTAATATTTCCTTGAATCGTCTATGATATATCGTGTCTCACAAAGGCATTCATAAGATATCAGCTGATTCTAAAACGTGTAGACGCTATAAGCTTCTTCTACCAGAAGGGGGAGACTCGAGGCCAGTGTTTGACTGCTGTCGGATGGCTTGAAGGAGAGGCTGAGCCAATTACAAAGTAGTTCTAGGAATTACATCTGGGCTCCCCCGTGACCATAGCAACGGCTTTAACCCGTCGCACAGAAGTAAAGGAGGGCAATGGGATAGCATAACGCCGGTATACTGAGTGCGTCTAGGTGCATGGAGGTAATTAGCGAAGCACCCAAGAAAAGCTGGATATAGATCTATGAGCAGGGAGAGGCCTTCCCTTTAGCGTTTAGCCTACTTATTCACTTACAATTAGTTACATTTGAAATGCAACCATGTCCTTCTACTAGTTGACCTACTGTTAGGCCTACTTCTAGACCTACTAACTAGGCCAACACATTCTGCTAGGCCTACACTAATAATAATAATAATTTGCTAACACTAACAAATCGGTAGGCCTACATGTGGTCTATAGTGCTAAGTAGAGATGATTAGGATCACACGAGCTTAGTTGATTCGATTTCACGTCAAACCACACTGCTTGTCAGAAGGAGAGGAATAGAAACAGGAAAGGGCCAGGGAAGGATAAGAAGTGGGCCAAAGGCAGGAAGGACGGAGGGCGGGCAGGACGGAGGGCAGGATGGAGGAGCCATCGAACGTTAGATCGTTGCACTCGATTGCTGGGGATGGAAACATGACCTGGCTATTGCATATTTAATTATAAACAGATACAAATAATACAACCGTGTGTGTATTATTGTGTATTATTGTGTGTGTGTGTGTGTGTGTGTGTGTGTGTGTGTGTGTGTGTGTGTGTGTGTGTGTGTGTGTGTGTTGTGTGTGTGTGTGTGTGTGTTGTGTATTATGTGTGTGTTGTGTATTATTGTGAGTGTGTGTTGTGTGTATTATGTGTGTGTGTGTGTGTGTGTGTGTGTGTGTGTGTGTGTGTGTGTGTGTGTGTGTGTGAGAGAGAGAGAGAGAGAGAGAGAGAGAGAGAGAGAGAGAGAGAGAGAGAGAGAGAGAGAGAGAGAGAGAGAGAGAGAGGGAGAGAGAGAGAGAGAGAGAGAGAGAGAGAGAGAGAGAGAGAGAGAGAGAGAGAGAGAGAGAGAGAGAGAGAGAGAGAGAGAGAGAGAGAGAATCATCTACTATTCGGGTGGTTTGGGACCTAAGTTAATTCGTTTTCGACCAACCATATATTAACAGAAACCCACTAAATGGATATGGTCCAACATGTGTGTCAATCAACGTCAGAGCTGCTGCCTATCGCCCATGGTAACCACGCCCTCTAACGGGTCCAACGGATCTCGGTTCCTTGGTGCTCGCACAGCCGCTGAGTGCCTCTTATCTCAGGGAGGCTGAGGGCGAATTCCAACGGATCTGTAAAATCCACATCACGGTGTCCTTTACAACCCAACGGACTTCTTATTGGACGTCACTCATTTCGCTTTCTATTCGACAGTATTCGTGTCGACTCGCGTGACATGCACGGTTTCTAAATCGTGATATTTTTTTTCCCCCCCCCCCTTCCATCTGCCTCGGATCGATCCGACCGCAAACGTTGTGGAGAAGATTTCCCGGTGAGTTGACAGGTTCAACGCAATAAACAACGTTCGGCTCCCCTCGCCAACCCGCTCTCCACACACCGCCGCCCGCCGTGACAAGTCCCACCCTCTCCCAGTCGCTGCGTGGACGTCGCCCGTGAGAGAAGCCGAGACGGTGACGGAGAGGAGAGCAGAAGAAGGTCGGCTGTCCCCTTTTTTCAGAATAGCAAGCAGCATCGCTATAGGGCTGGCTGGCACAGAGCTCGATACAAAAACATAAAAACGTTAGCGAGTAAAAAATAAATAAAAGGCGATTGCTGGGGGTTTTCCAATCGGATAATAATCGCTCTCTGTGGATCCGGTCGCTACGCTGGCAAGGAGACGGACTAAGAAGAAGAAGAGGCGAAATAAAGAAGAGCAGGGAAGACACTTGGGAGGGGACTGGCTCGTCTAGCCGGCGGGACACATTCACATGTAAGTGACACACTGCTGGGTCCACTTCTGGCGGTACTTTAGCCCGTTGTCATGTCTCACCGGCTCTGGTGGAAAAACCGAGCTGTTAGCTACTAGCTGTATCAACAGTCTCCTGCAGCTAGCCACTTATCGGTGACTTAGCCTCTCCGGCCAGTCCGCCATGCTCAAGTGTTAGCTTACCAAAAAGGGCTGACTGGAAGGTGATTAGTGATCAAGTCCACTATTACCAATCTCAGCATCAGCTATGCATGCTCGGGTGTATTGTACACGGCGGGTTAAGTGTTCTTGCCCCCCCCCACACCGTATTCTCACCGCTCGTACCTGAGTCAGATCGCCGACCGAGCTGACTCTGGATTCGGGGTGGCACATTAAGCTAGCGAGATGTCATTAGGATGTGCTGCGTCTACTTGGTGCAAACTAAACCGGGTCTTAGCTGTTATGTATCTCAAACAGCTAGTCACAATCTGGGTTAATCAGCCGGGGAGTTGACGTGTGTTTCTGGGGGCTCTTCTTGCGTCCCGTCCCCCGAGCGTCAGCGGTTATCTGTCTTTCCACAGCTAACGTTGAGGCCCATATCTTTGCACTCAAACGGGTGCAGCCGTGGGAACTGTGTGTTCCCTCGCTTGGCGCTAGATGAACTGGCCTCTCCTTTTTTTTATGATAATATCACTCAACGGCAATGACTTGCAACTGAATAGCATAACCAGGCTTCTCCTGAGCTGTCAGATTTGATTGCCGTGACGTCGGTAACGCTACTGCCCTTGCCACGCGAGCTGCCAGTATTGCTGTCATCATCATCAGCCCCACACACACACACACACACACACACACACACACACACACACACACACACACACACACACACACACACACACACACACACACACACACACACACACACACACACACACACACACACACACACAGTCTAGAGTTTAGAGACATGTACTTGCACCAAGAAAGTAATCTGTTAAACTCTGAATATGTCTGTTTATAACGGGATCAATTCAAACTCAAAATCATATCGATTGAAAAACATGGCTGATGTCCACATTCTGAATGCCCCACTACCACCTGTCCATCAGCACCAAGAATCCTATCTGTGAATTCAGTAACTAATCTCGTGTTATTACAGTAGTGCAATGTCAATGAGGCCTGGAAAACAACCCCAGTACGCCGTGTGAATGACCTCTAACCTCGCCCTCCCCCTTCCCTGTTTAGATAGATAGCATCCTTCGCCTTGCGAGACACACAACACAGCCATGAGTATCGAGATACCCGTGGGGCTGACCGAGCTGCTGCAGGGCTACACCGTGGAGGTGCTGCGACAGCGGCCCACGGACCTGGTGGAGTTCGCCGTACAGTACTTCACCCGCTTGCGGGACAACAGGAGTCAGGATGGGGCGGGCGGCGGCGGCAGTGGGAAGCCCACCAAGGGCGTGATGTTTGACGGCGAGCCCATGCAGACAGAGTCGAACGGCGAGGACGACGATGACGATGAAGACTCCGACTTTGAGCGTAAGTGGATGTTGTTTTTCATCCATAATAGTTTAAATGTTTTGCTGTGGCCGTGCGGCTGGAGGCTGGCGGGGGAGGCGGAGGGGGAATCAAGAGGAGATGAAGGGGTCACTGTCCTCCAGGCGGATTGGATGGATGGGGGGGCGGGCAAGGGGGGTGAGGGGTGCAGAAGCTTCCTCATTGCTGCCCGTTAGGTAACAACAGGAAATTGTCATTGTTTCCATGGCAACAGTCAGTTGGCGGATCCTACGTTTGCGCTCCCCCCCGATAATCATTTCATGAATATTTCTATTCAAACACTGAATTTGAACACGACTCTTGACAAGTGTGCAGGTATTGTATCTTCTGCTGTCTCAATTGTGCCATACTAAAAAGCCCTGTGAATAAATAATAGTTGGACTACAGAAAATGCATGGCTTGCTAATGCAAACCTCTATGAAGTGAATTAGAGCCATAGATGTGTCGTCATTGTTTGCTCTATGAACACGATCATCATCGCTCTTGCTGCTTTTGAAGAATATACGCTCGCCAAAATTGGACTTCGTCACCCCCTGTCTCACCTAGTTGTGATGGCTAGTGTTTTGGAAACGCTCAGTCTCAATTCACGGGGAGTGGGTTAATGAATAAAAAAAATCCCTTTGATCAGCTGGGAGAGGGCTCTATATATGGGCCCTTCGCCGAGGGGCCCTCAATTTGGTCCCCGCAAAAGCACCTTGTGAGTCTGCAGCCTCGCTGTGCCTCGGGCTCGTCCGTTATCTCACATGCTCTATGGTTGGCCCTCATCTCTCATCTGGCCTTGTTGCATTCCAAACACATGAGACAGGGACACAGCAGCCGTAAGTGACGCTAGGCTGGTCACAAAACAATAACACAACCAAGAATATATGTATGTGGGTGGACTTGTTCACACTGATATTATCAGGAAGCAGGTTTTCCTACACATCTTGATTTAAATGGGGATATTTTACCAAGTGCGATTTTTTTTTTTCTCCTACTCAAATGCATAATATTCTCTCCACAAAATGACTCAATGAATGCAACTCTCACATAGCTTTTCAAAATTCTCTATGGCTATGCTTCGGTTCTGTGTGATATGTATTTTTTTTTAAATAATGCACATGTTTTGGTTAGGCTTAGGAGGATCTTTGAAAATGCTCATTACGGAATGAGGAGCACTTTCCCCTGTGCCCATATTTGTATCTATGTGTTGACATCAAGAGACCATGTAGGTGACGCAACCATATCTGGCCACAGGTAACTAGTGTACCCTTGCTCATGGGTCTTTTGCCACCAACCGGCATGGTGGTCAATGTGATGTTAGAAATCAGTATTTCAACTTTTAAATGTCAACCGAAACACAGGAAACGGCTCCATCGTGACAAATATACATTGAGAAAAACATGCTAGTTCTGGAAAGCATGCAATGACCGATTGACCGGGAAGGCCATGTGAAACATGGAATTCATCCTGTAAATAACTTCCCATGGTACCCTTGGCTGAGCCCTGACCACACAGTAAGGGGATATACAGAGAACCCCGGGGTCACCGCTGGTCTCTCTCTCTCTCTCTCTCTCTCTCTCTCTCTCTCTCTCTCTCTCTCTCTCTCTCTCTCTCTCTCTCTCTCTCTCTCTCTCTCTCTCTCTCTCTCTCTCTCTCTCTCTCTCTCTCTCTCTCTCTCTCTCTCTCTCTCTCTCTCTCTCTCTCTCTCTCTCTCTCTCTCTCTCTTTCTCTTTTTCTGTGTGTGTGTGCATGCTGGCCAGGCAGAAGAGATGAGCTCTCCCACAGCTGAGTGCTAAGCGGCTGACGGTAACGTGACCTAGATGGTATCTCGGTGTGTGTCGCAGCCAGGGGCTCATGCATTGTGAATGGAGGATCTGTGCTTTCTCAATGAGCAGATAGGCTGTGATGAATTCTGCCGCTATTTCAGGCGTTTTTATTGGGGTCCAATGATGTGGCGGTAGCATCCCGGAGACAAAGAATGTCATTAGTTGGAAATTATTGTTCCTTGGAAACTAGAGGGGAAGTGGAGGCAGGGGGTTAAAGTAAGCTAACTGTGGGATTTCTCTGATTTATCACGTGTCTTGGTACATTTGTCCACACTTGTCAGCCACTTTGGAAAATAACCAGCGATTGGTCAGAGGTCTTACTGAACTCTGAGAAAGTAAACAGTTCCCGACGGTCACACATGGCACTTTTTCTGCAATCCACCACCTACTCTGGTTTTGGGCGTGCACGGGAAAGATTGTCTAATATTATTACTTTTTGTTTTTATGTGCTTTTTAAATGGTCATGAAATTTGATCCATCGTGATACACGGTTGTGTAGTCCTTATGGGGAGAACACATGTCCTGGAATTTTGAGAAATATTTTATTTTTGTAGAACGTATAGCCTTACTTTGGATGAAAGTATTTACGGGATATCTGTCTTTTATTTTGGCACTTGGTACAACTTCTTTGCATTGCAATTTGCATTGCTATATGTGAACCAAAATAACCTTAGTGTTAAGTAATGGCAGCTCTTGCATTATAAGTCAGAGAGATCCACAGAACTTGGCCTGGAGGGTAAGAAGGATGTTTCAGTTTTCGACTAAACATTGGGTGTTATTAACCAGATGTGACCTCTCGCTTTTGTGAGTGTATGTGGGGGGGGGGGGGGGGTTCCGTGGGTGTCATATGCAGTGCATGTGCATCTCTGTTCATGCACATGGATATATATATACTGTGAATGGATTGAACCCCTTTCAGACTCCGATGCAGCAGTGTGGCAACAAAAAAAAGTCGATCTCACTGCAGCCGTGCGGATCAATGTTGGGGCTGGCAGCGCTGTCCACACCTCATACTTGCTACACCCGAGGACACACACACACACACACACACACACACACACACACACACACACACACACACACACACACACACACACACACACACACACACACACACACACACACACACACACACACACACACACACTAAATAGGGTTTGATGACCGCATGGGTCCTTGCCTCCATGACCTGCAGACTTTGACAAAATTCTCCATTTCGGTTGGGCCAGAAAGACCTATCATGTTGGCCATTCCGGCTCTCAGAGAGCAGATCACATGCAGAACATGGGTGTGGTGTAGCTACCGTACATGGTGTAGCTGTGGCTTGTAAAACATGTCAAAGGGTCATTAAAAGCCTCAATGTATGACGTTTACCTACCCTTCAGCAAACATTGAATCCTCAACCTTTTATGATATTTAATGCTTTTTCTCCCCAATGAATCGGGCTATTGATTCCCTAAGTAATGCAGCCAATAAATAAAGGGTTGAGGCTGAGTTTACATTGTGAAACTTCTTCTGCTGTGAATGTGTTCAAAATTCAGATGGCATGACACGTTCCCATCTGTTGGCTTAAATAAACCCCCTAGCTGCTGATTTGTACTTACTTGGCTTCCAGCAGCCCTTCCAACTGTTGTATGTGTGACAGTGAGCAGAAACTAAAGCGTGTGAGTACTAAAAGGAACAAAAACAAATTCACCAAACCAATAAGTGCGTCCAGCCCTCATTCAACCTAATTGGCGCATCTGAAGTGGTAATTTTGCTGGTAATTCTGTATAATGTGCCTAGCACTTTGGGTGTGTTTTTTTTTTTTTTTAAACATAATTTAAAAGCGCTTGTAAACACAGCCACGCATGGTGATGTAGTGCCCCGATGTCAATAACAAGTGTCCTTTTAAATGTAAATATTTCTTGTACACTTAAGGTTCGTGGCCATCCTGCAACGTGAGCTTACTCTCCTTGTTTCCATTGTCTTCACCTGGTTCAACTGTCACCATTCGGCTCTTAAATGTGCAGTGCTAGTGCTGGAAGTGAATCAAACAGCGAAACTGCTTGGACCCGCTTGATTTCAACGCCTTCTATGAGACCCAACAGACTGTAGAAAGTAACCTGAGACTGCCTAGTGTTTAAAGTAGACCGCTTTAAGGGAATACCTTTATTGAGTTAGGAGAGACAACAGGTCTCTGTTGGTAGAAGGAACATTGGCCCGGCGCAGGATTACGATTTAATTAGTTGGAGTAGCTTCTAGTAAACAAGGGGAATTATGTATACTTGTGTAACACATAAATGACTTTTGGATCTGATATCCATTTGTCCTTTTTGAGGAGAAAAGCCATCCTGCTTCACTCTATGACAGTCGTACCGTTTTCATTAGTCATCCACTGTGCTCTTTATCCCCTGTTTTTGTATTTACAGGATATTGCTGCATTGAGATTAGAAAGTTTGCTTTACGCCAGACATTTGAATAAACCAGATGGCTGTTATCTAATGTACTCTTATGGTCTCTTGACAAAATAGCACCCATTTCTTTGCTCAATTCTGCCCAACTTGTGCAGTTTTAATTCGGCAACCAGGATCACTGCAAAGGAATAAGCTGCTTAACATTTTCTCCAACCACACTACCATAGCTCTCTCCTATGGGGAGATTTGTGCTCTCTAACTATGCTAATGAATCATTCATTGGCATTACAAAACCCTGGTGCATAATGCTCCTTTGTTTTAATCGAAATGAAGCATTGTTATATCAATCAAACACTGAAATGGAGCTCGAGTGCTGACAAGATAACGAGGGCGGCGTGTTATTTCAATTGACAGCCAGGGACGTCGATTCTCTGATTCATGCAAGGTTTTTAGGATGTTTTAAAAAATGCAAACACACTGAAAGGTCCGGGTTTCTGTGTAGAAACCCTCCAAGAGCACCCTTGGTCAATTTGTAACTTGGTTTCATTAAGCGAACCAAAGTATGTAATACTCTAGTCATCTAGCAAACCAAGGAATTTGTTACTCTAGTCATTAAACCAACCATGCCAGTCTTCTCCGTGATCATCTAGCAAACCAGGTCTCAGTACCATGGGAGGAACAGAGACCTGGGTGGCATTCGTCTTGAAGGAGAGAGAACACACGGGTGAGGAGAAAGGACAGTCCCATGTGAGATTCTTTGTATTAAACCAGGGAGGTTAGTATGCAGGACAACAGGGTATGACTAGAGGCGTCGGGACAGGAAAGATGAAGCACGTCGGTGTCAAGAGATAAAGAAGAAAATTTGAAGCGTTCTGTTTAGTTTTTTGGCTGATGTTAATATCAAATTTTAGTGTATAATTCCTATTTTGCCAGATGATATGCATCCATTATATCAAATGTTATAGAAATAAAAAAAATTGACACTGGTTGCCTTTTGTGTTGGCAAGGGGGAAATGTGGAAACGCAGTCCGTTATTTCCTCATTAATGTTGGTCTGTGAAGAAAAAATTTACTAACTTCCAGACCTTCTTTTATTACAGATATTTGTGGTGGATTTCTGGTTGAGATACGTATTACAATAGTGAGTGTAAAAAAGTGCTCCCTAGTCGAAGCATTTCGAAAGAAATCTGACATTCAACACATTCTCGCAAGGTCAAACATTGTTTGATTTATCCACTGGCCATATTTGTGTGTCCTTTTCAATTATTGGTCCTTTCTTGCATTTATTGATTATGTTAGACATGAATGTTTTCTGATCTGTTGCTGTCCACTGACACTCAGATGTTGAATGTGGGTATGCGTTAGTGGAGGCCTGTGAGGTGCTTTAATGAAGACACACTATTGGTAACAGATCCTCTTCCTGAACTGCAACTACATGGCCTCATAAACTATTGTTCCCAAGACATAATGGTCATTGGTGTGAAGCCTTATTCTGGGAAAAATGGTGCATTTCCCTTGACCTTCAGTAGAGATTGTATTATTAAAAAAAAGGGTTTCCAAAGCAGCATATTGTAATGAGTTGGTTGCGTTTGGGAACTCTGCACTCGATCTCATGTCCCCTGGGTATGTTGTGTAGTCTGGGAAGGAAGTGGGAACGCTTCTGTTGTACGTCACTGAAATGGAGACGAGCCATCGGCATTGAAATACATTATGCTGCTGTCTTTGTGCCCCGCTTACCATAATGTGATAATGAACCATTACATCTCCCGCCCAAATAAATACAATCCACACACCTTGTCAATTCTAAATCTGTTGACTCAACACGTCATGTACCAATGTCGACACTACAATCATTAGTATTCTGGATTTATTTAACGCCTTGAACAGACATCTAAGTCAATTATCTTTCACCAACAATACTATGGCGTGCTTGAACTTGTTTTTAGTAGTGGTACTCTGAGACGACGAGTAGTGTGTTGGGCCAGATCTGCTGGCTGTCATGGCAACCGATGGAGCACAGCTCACTATGCTCTTTGAGATTCGTCTTTGGAAAGTGCTCGGGAGCATCTCTGACTAATGATCGTCGCTTTGTTGGAACCACTTGTCGGAAAAAAGATCACTGAGGAACATGTTCAAGGGTCTAAAGTGAGCGGGTCAGTCAAGTGGGTGTTGGCCGGAAGTTTCTCAGTTCTGGCCGGGATGTCCGCAGTCTACCTAATACTGACATCAGCCTGCAAGATCTCAGGATGCTACCTGCTCCTGAACAGTAATGTTCTAAATGTTCTGTTCCCGGTCCATTTTATATGTTAGTTATGGTCACACTGTGCGTTCACACCAAACCCGACATTTGTCGCCCATTCGCGTTGTCGCCGAAGTTTTGTCGCGCCACAAATCATAATCTGTTGCTGTGCAAGTTTTGTCGAATTAGTCACAACACGATAACCACCATTGCCTTGTCTTCACCTTTTGTGAAAGAGGAAGAGACGCCGGAGGACCCGACGCAGTCTATTCATAATATTGTAATGACCATGGAAGAGGTAGTGAATGAAGTATTGATTAGACAGAGATTTATTAGATGGACCTACCTACTAAACCGTTGGAACGCACCAGACCGGAAACCATAGCAACGCCGGTAAACAAACCCCGAGAAGCTCAATCCCTATGAGAGCTCCCCACGCTACGGCCATCCGGAGGCGCACAGAGCTTTTTGCCGTGATATTATACAATTATATATATATATATATATATATATATATAGAGCTCCGGGAGGACCCTACAAATCCCACGTCCTGTGCTGCTAGGACCTGGGACATAATCGTCTCCAGAGCCAGCTGGGCTCTCTTCTTGTACACTCTTATGATGCAAAAAAATTGCGTTATTGTAGTGCAATTCATCACTTCAAAACGTCAGTATATAATATTGATGACCAGGTTACTAGCTCTGGCACCTTATGCTAACGAATTACAGTTGCAATTAGTTTGCTATCTTGCTTGGCTGATACAGCTACCTTTCTTAGGCCTACCAGCGCAATTCCAATGATTTTAAGATAACATACACGGTATGTCTGTGAGTAAGATGTTGATGCTATATATGTACTTATGTAGTTATCAGCACTAATGTTTAATTACCTTGGAATCGGACATGGTGTTTCGTCTTCCTATCAATGTAATTGAATTTGCATAACTGACGTTGGGAGGGAGGAGCTACAGCAGGTAGAGCGTAGCAGGGAGGGACCGGAGAGAACGCAACGGAATCTCACCGGCTTTTTTCTTCCAAATCGCCCACCCCAGCTTTTCATTGTGTTGTGATAGTGCTAATAACTATTTTGTTGGTAATTAAATGACTTCACCTCGAGTTAAACACAGCTCGTGAAAAAGGTCCCACCAGTCCCACCCTGATGCCGTCATATAAAACAATGCCCTTAATTACACAATGCAGTGTTTACGCCTGTCCCTACGCAGACAACGCTGGGTGACGTAGGTGGGCCAATCACGTACGAGTCCAAAGGAGAGCTTGTTAGCAGATTATAGATTTTACTTGGAAGCAAATCTTTTTTTCTTTTTTTTTTCTTTCAACAAATCGTTGCCAACTATTCAGTTCACCAACGTTGTTTTTATGGAGCAGTGTATGCTTATCTGGAAAGCATTTGGAAGGAATGACATTTACAAAGCATGTCTCTCTTGACATTTTGACAAGAGGAGTGTGGACAATGGCCCTCTATAATACTCAACATGCCCACATGGGGTGCGTGTCGAATTGATATCCATGCATTTTGTATCGCCGGTAATCAGATGAACACTGACAACATGCTGTTTTGCTTCCGCTTAGCTTTAGCCCATTGGACAGAGAAGTGTCAATCTAGCTTGCTCCATATTCAGCCAGACCCACTCCCCAGTATCATGAGCCAGCGATAAGCCGGTAGTACTTTGCAGTATTTTAGCATAGCTAAAGGACTAAACAGCTGTTCACCGCCTCTTTTAACTTGTGATGGTGCAGTGAATATACAGAGCCATTCGGTAAATTCAGCCACTAATGAACCGAGACAAATTAGTTTGGGGTTGGCAGAAACCACTACCACCATTGACGTGACAGGAAACCAATAGCCGTCCACTGCTTTACAGGACTCCGGATTGGCTTGGTATCTCAGTGCATAGAGACCCACGTCACATTGCTGCTGGTTTGATCCTTTAAGTAGGGTTCTATACCGTCCATATTATTATGGGCTCTCTTTCTCTGTGTCTCTCCCCCCCCATCTCGCCCCACCTGCTACCAGTCAGCCTGGCTCTCAGTCAGGGGACTGATCTTCTCTTGGGAGATGTCCAGATAATGTCTGAGACGATCACGGTCACAACTGACTTTAAACACGCGTCTCCACTGACCTGACCGCGATTGGATGACCCGCCGTCTCCGTCTCGCCACGTGCAATTCAATGAGCGTGAACATTTCCGCAATGTCTCCAAAGCACTCGCACTCTAAACCTTAGTTGGACAAGCTAAGGCTAAGCACAAGCAGAGCTGGCTGGCTCGACATGGTTGGCACTAGTTTGTATACTATTTTGTATAAACATTCGTAATCAAGTATGAGATATACAAGGAGCGTTTCGCATATGTTTGACTTGTCTTATCTTGTTCCCTGGTGTTTGCTTGTTTTCATAGAGAGTTGCTGACTTCAGGCAAGTTCTTGGTGGTGGGACATTGAGAATGTGGAATAAATCTCCAAAACTTGGGAAAGGTCATGATCTTTCTGAATGCCTCTTCTTTCTTCCACTTGTTGTTTATTAGTTGTTATTTTATGGGACATCTCTTTCTTTTCCAAAGGAAAGGTTTTTGGGGTGGGGGGGGGTGCTTAGCCCTAAGAGACTATAACTGAGTTATTCAATTTTAACCATCTGTGCTATGCCTATATGAATAAACAAATAGTGTTTTTTGCTCCTATGTAAGTAGGTAGAAACTTCATTGACCGTGGGTGCGTGGTGTGTGTGCGCGTGCCTAATCACGTGCCGCTTTGAATATTGTGCAACAGGTGACCTCATTTGCAAGCTGAAAAGTGTGTGTGTGTGTGTGTGTGTGTGTGTGTGTGTGTGTGTGTGTGTGTGTGTGTGTGTGTGTGTGTGTGTGTGTGTGTGTGTGTGTGTGTGTGTGTGTGTGTGTGTGTGTGTGTGTGTGTGTGTGTGTGTGTGTGTGTGCTTGCAGGCTAATCTATCGCTGGTCATAGCCTTGAGCCTATTACTACGATTCCCCTAGTCAGTTGGAGCTACACCGGCAGTGTATATCATTATCTTTGCGTTTGTCATCGAAAATGATTTTTACCAACAAAAAAAAGAAAAAAGGGGAATATAAAAAACACTTTATATTCATATATATTACCCTTTTTTAATTAGGGTCCTGCTTTTACTTTGTTTCTATGTTCCTTGCCTTTCTTTCTGAATCGGCTCTTCTTGTGTCTCTCCCCGTCGGCTCCATGTTTGCTGCCTCGTCTAGTTTATTTCTTCTACTTCCAGGGACTCTCACTCTAGTCTTCCCTCAGTTGTTAACCCCACAAGCCCAGGCACTTGGGTCACATGGGGTTTATTAGAAAACCATCAGAACTACGGCTGAAACAATGTTCTTATACAATGTTTTCTTTATATCAGACGGGTTGCAGATAACCTACTGAATAGGTCAAGCGTACATGCATCTCATCTCCCACGGAACATAGAAAATAACACTCCATTACTTTGTGAGCCAGAAACACCTCAATTCCTCCCGATACATTTCCCAGCTGTCTCTTTGCATTCTCAAACCAAAAGGGCACGCAACGCAAGTTATAAACGCAAGCGATTAAAATGACTAATTCTCCAGACTCATACTACACGGCCGCTAAACGGTTCACATTGAACGACAGCAGGTCCAAACCAAGGCTGTGCTGTGTATGCATGATAGGCATCATTTGAACCTTGGCACTTCCTCATTCTGTCCCCTCACTCTCTCCGGTGTCACGGTTTGAAAATGAGGAAATCAAGGGCGTGTGTGTGGGGGGGGTCGCGGCAGGCAGTCCATCCGTGGCAGGGCCCTCTCCCCCGGTCCTGCTGGACGTTCAGATGGCTTCACCTCCTTCTCTCGGACTCTTTCGTTTTTACTAACTCTCCCGCTGTCTCTCGTTTGTATTACATTGTTCATTTTAATTATTTTTTCTCCATTTTGGATTCTCTCGGCACTGTGTTCCATTCCCACCTGTCGCCTGACGCCTAAGCCCCACCTGCTCCTTCAGGGACTGCCCACTATCTAAATTGACCCGGAGCCACTTTAGATCAAAGTGTATGCTGGATCCCTATCGTAAATACTACCGCCGCCTCCTCTCTTGGTCTTCATTCGCTCTTCTCTTCCGTGCCGGTTTTCCTGACTAACCGTGACCTTCTCCATCTCCTCTTCTCCAAGACAAGCTCCGGATATTTCCCAGTTCCTAACCGAGCTGTAGCTCGTAACCCCTGTGATTGAGACAAACGTGTATTGTCCTTCTGAAAGCATATGGGGGGATGATTAAGTGGATTACTTCTATCCAGGCCTCGGCTTGTACCGGGTTCTGACATGGGTCCATGCTGGTCATCCGCATATGGGTTGCAAAGTAAGACAACGCCTACGCCTACTAATACTCACTAAGGGGGTGGGGGGGCGTCAGTAAATATTGGATAAGAAAAGTCCTGAACATACGCGGCATGCAGCCTCTGAATGTCACCCACTGCTTATCTGCTGGGCCATTTTCGTTTTTTATTTTTTATTTTAAGACATCTCAATCTCGTCTCATTGTGAGGTACTGACAGGCAGCCCCGTCCGTCTGTCAGTACCCGTCCATCAGCCGTCCTGTCCCCTCCGGCCCGGCTGTTTGACTGCGTGCTGCATCAGAGCCTGTGTACAGGTCCAATCTCATTAGGACGCCCGGATTAGTGGGAGGGCCAGAGAGAGAGGGAAGGGGTTATTCAAGAAGCTTATAGGGCAGAGTGGGAGGGAGTGAGTGGGAGGAGGGGGAGAGAAAAACAGGAGGGATGGGAGGGAGTGAAATAAAGAAGAAAAAAAAGGGGAGGGGTGTTAACCATGAGGAAAAGCAGAATGGAAGACGTCCATTCATCATTCTTTTTCCACATCTAACACGTATCCAAATGCATGACTGGCTGTGATTTAAGACCCCTTTTCAATAATATATTTAATATGTTTCATACGGTCCCCTTTACAATATTATATTTGATTATGTTTCATACAGTCCAGGACACTTTGTTCCCCGTATTTTTGGCTGGCCTTACCTTCACGTGTGAGCTGCCAGTTGAAGCAGCTGTCAAACCAACCCATCTGTGAGACCCTTAACTAATCTCTCAGTAGGAACTATAACTAGTCTCCCCTGTGTAAACCATAACTACTCACTGCGTAAACCTCCTTCCCTCTTTGGCATGGCTTTGTCCAACACAGAGGAAAGAAACCAGTCATACCTCTTGGGCTTTTAATCAATCAACCCTCAAAAATGGTTCCTACGTGCAGTAATCAATAACACACATTAGACCTCCAGGGGGGAGCCCCGTCGATGTCATCCACAAGTGACACGCTCAGGAACTCACTGGCCATGACCACCTCTAGCTGGTTTAATGCAGCCATGGAAGCATTCTGCCTGCCTGTGCTTCCTGACCAACATGGGGCCCTGCCTAGAGAATCATGATCGCACCGTTGGCTCACGATTTATCTGTTACACCAACGCGGTCTGAACCAATCAGAGTTCAGCGGGTTGGCTCAGCGATGGCTCCTAGCCCTCTACTGAAGGGTTTGTGCTCCCAGATTAAGGTTCATCCCGGGCTCTCTGTGCTCCGGTCCAAAGGCCAGCAGTACTCAAGGTCTGCAATGTTTGTGAGGTAACACGTCTGAAAGGGCCGTTGCGTTACTCAATTAATAGATTCCTCGTGGTGGGGCTGTCAGAAATGTGGCCCTATCAAAGGAAGTGGGGTAGAAAGCATTCCGGCCGGCTATGCTATTTTGTGTGTAGTAGATCAAGCTATTTTATTTATTAATATAAATCATTATTTAAGGAGCATTCATGTGCTGAATTTTGCAACCTTCTGAAGGTTTACAATATGTCCTTATTAAAGGCTTGATGCTTTATTGATTTAAATAGTTTGGGATATTATATGTTGTTCCTGACCACTGGGGGTTCTCGATCCAGTTTAAACTGCCAGTTTCCCCTCTAAAAGTAATTTAGACATTAACAATGTGAACATTTTTGTTGACATAAGAGACTTCACTAAAACGTATGGTGGGATACCGTGTTTTTAATGTTGCTGAAATGTCCTTTTCTCCTTTTTAATAGCCATTTCTGGGTATGCATGTGATTGGTTTGCCTTGCGGTCACGGTCACGGTCACCATGGAGACGACGCGGGGCTGTCTGACGCTGTCAGCCTTTTAACCCCTCCCGGCGAATTGCAGCTGGGGTGTATCGTGTGATGGGCGGCGACCTCCTCTAATCAGCAGCACCCAGATAAGGAAGAGCACCGGGTCACCAAGAGTTCACCTCTCCTCCGTCCTCCTCCAGCCTCCCCTTCTGCTCCCATTGGGTCCTCTCCCCTGGCCCCCTCCCACCCTCACACATGTCTTGGGTTATAGCTCGATACGGCTGCATCACTGTGTTCCAAGTCCAACACAAGTTTATTTGTTTGAACAGCTTTGATACTCTTCTGTTTCACTCTTGCATCGTGTGTCTCATCGAAGGCTAGCCTCACACGCTAGCTAAAGCAACACCGTGGAGAGGGATACAGAGGGCAATAAAATCAGAAAGAGGAGCAGGGGAGTACACGTCGGGCCTTGTCTGCCCCTGAATCCGCGGCTGGATTTAGATGCAGGGCACTTCCCAGTCTGCCGGGGTCTGCTTGTTGCTATGCCGGTGCAGACATTGAGAAGACGGAAACGCGTCTCGTTTGCCTTATTTACACTCTGCAGGGGATTCAAGCTCTATTTGAGTTTGGGGTTTTAGCACTAATTGTCAGCTAAAGGTAATTAGGTGAAGCTGAGAACACCCCTCTTGATGGTGTCAGTTGCCATCCTGATGAGGGCGTGTTTTGTAGCGACGAGCCAGCTAACGTGCTTGTTTTTCACACCGGTAGCATGAGAATGTGGAGGTTTGGGAGTTCTTTTGTGACTGTAAATGGTCACAAAGGAGGAGGCCAGATTGAACTTGTTTATGTTACACCCCAGTGGTTTGATGAGAGAGCCTAGCTTTCTTCCCCCCTGCGGGCGGCCGGCTAATGCCTTTCCGCTGGTGAACATTTCGCTGCACGCAGGCCTTCTCTGGAGGACTAGTAGCTACTGTGTTCAGCGGCTAAGCCTTCTGTCGTTCCATTGGTAGCCAATGGATTCTGCAACCTTTTTTTTTTCTCCCTTGCCTGGGAACCAACATTTGAAATAGGCAAATAAATAAATCGCGGCCCTGTCACGCTGGAGAGGAGACAAATCTGGCCCACATTTTTGGGATCCAGGCCCAACTTTGTTAAAGGCTTTGTTTGTAACAGAGTCGGCTCCATATCCAGTAGGTTAATGTCTGAAAGTGATGCCATTATGTATTGTAGTAGTCTCTGGGGTCTGGTTACTTAAACTAACCCGTCTTCTTCACCTGTGTTGGATTATTTGGGGCATGGTTCTGGTTCTCCTCGCGTAAAAAGAGCCCTAGTCTGATATACTTGTCCTTGTTCCAGATTGAGTATTTCAAGGGGCTCCCTGCCAATTGCTCATAACAACCCCATCCTCGGACAAATCATATAAGCTTGATGCCAGACCATAGAAATCCTCCTGTTGACATTTTGTTCTGTCACATTATACAGGTGCTATGCAATGCTCCTCCATTGATAATTCCAGTTCTGTTATGGCTAGGGCAGCAAACAGTGATTATCTTGATCTAGTCTATAATTTTGCAAATAAAGCATACACCAGAACACCTAAATAACACTATGCATTTACTGTTATCTGGAACTAATGACTATTTTGAAACTGTCACTGAAACTGTGTTACCAAAAATAAACATGCTATTACTTGACTACATTGACCAATTCCTCTACAGTTGACTCATTCTTTAACTCGTGAAGAGTCTACGTCATCCGCTGTCATTATAATCAGGGCGAATGCGTTCCTATTGATTAACCCCAGGCCTTTTAATGATAAGTTCCAGGCTACAGCTAGTTTCTCTCCCCCCTGTGTAAAATGTAGCTGTTGAAACCACTGCGGTATGAAGTGTGATGGGCTCACTGAGTTGGCTCGTTTATCTAATCAGAGTTGATGGTTGAGTGGATTTACCCATGTTGCAGGGATTAAATTGTGCTCATGTAAATATCGATGCACAGGAAGTTGAATTCAAATCAAAGTGAAAGGTATATCCGGTATATAGTTAGACCTAGTGTCTTTTGTAATCTTTTGCTCTTTTCGTTTGCATGGTAGTTTGTGTGCTAAATGACACACACACACACACACACACACACACACACACACACACATATTCACAACATCACATACTGTACATCGTGTCACGTTGTGCTACACACACACACACACACACACACCACACACACACACACACACACACACACACACACACACACACACACACACACACACACACTTTTGTCTGAACAATTCTCTGCATGACTGTATTCATCGTGTCACGTTGTGCTCGAGATCAATCCTTTCACAGAGCACACCACTGTCACGTCTTGTGACCACAGAAGTTCCTATCGTTTTTAGTGCTCCGGGATGATTCAGATCTCGTTAACCAATAACATGACGACAGCACCGGCGACACTATCAGTCAGGCCGGTTCAAACTGATAGCGCTCTCGCCCGGCGGTGTGCTGGCTGAATTCCCCACCCTCACGGAGCCTTTTGTTCCACCACAACTCTGTTGTACTTTATCATGTGAACGGCGAACTGTTTCCCATCACCCAAATAAAAGTGGGGGGGACTAGGGACGTTGTATGACTCCCCCCCCCCCCCCCCCCTGCCTGCATCTCCGTCGTAAGCTCTCTCAGAAGCACAACACCTGTACAGGAAGTGGTTGAGCCGCGGTCAGGCCGTTGAAGAGATAAGCAACAATTGGTGCGCCGGGCTGACCCTGAAAGAGTGTCGCTCGTGCGTCAGCGCCGCTGGGTTAAGTAGTACCTAGCTCATAAAATGTTGATGATTACCGGCGATATGACTATATGGTTACAAGCCCCAGTGTCTGCTCGTCAGGGGGGGCGGGGCCTCCCCTGCTACCCGCAGAGACGCGTCCACACCTTCAACCCTTTCAATTTCCCCATTGACGTCTGTTCACTGATGGCATGTGCGTGCGTGTGCGTGTGTTTTTGTGTGTATGGCTGCATTGTTGGCAACAATCCTCAAACTCACTCGTGCTCAGCCAATAGAATGGAGGACGGTTTGAAATGTCAGTCAGAATGTCGGGGTACCTTGAGGAGCAGTAGGGTCTGGCTTGTTGTGGTTTGCTGTCTGCTCTCTCGCTCTCTGTCCTCTCTTGTCTCCCTCTCTCTTTCTCCCTCTCTCTGTGTCTCTCTGTATCTGTTTATCTGTCTGTATCTCTCTCTGTATCTCTCTGTCGCTCTGTATCTCTTCTTCTCTCTCTCTCTCTCTCTCTCTATCTGTCTCTCTGTCTCTGTATCTCTCTCTCTCTCTCTGTTCCCTCTCGCTCTCTCTGTCCTCTCGTCTCCCTCTCTCTCTTTCTCCCTCTCAAATTCAAAAAAAGCTTTATTGGCATTACTATTGTGGTAAACCAAGCAGTGTTGCCAAAGCATTACCTCTCTCTGTGTCTCTCTCTGTATCTGTTTCTCTCTCTGTCTGTACATCTCTCTCTCTCTCTCTCTCTCTCTCTCTCTCTCTCTCTCTCTCTCTCTCTCTCCTCTCTCAAATTCAAAAAAAGCTTTATTTGGCATGACTCTATTGTGGTAAATCTCTCTCTCATCTCGCTCTCTGTTGCCAAGCCATTCTCTCTCTCTCTGTGTCTCTCTTCTGTATCTAAAAAAGCTTTATTGGCATGACTATTGTGGTAAACCAAGCAGTGTTGCCAAAGCATTACCTCTCTCTGTGTCTCTCTCTGTATCTGTTTCTCTCTCTGTCGGTACATCTCTCTCTCTCTCTCTCTCTCTCTCTCTCTCTCTCTCTCTCTCTCTCTCTCTCTCTCTCTCTCTCTCTCTCTCTCTCTCTCTCTCTCTCTCTCTCTCTCTCTCTCTCTCTCTCTCTCTCTCTGTCTCTCTCTCTCTCTCTCTCTCTCTCTCTCTCTCTCTCTGTATCTCTCTTGTTCATAGTCAGAACAGGTGCCCCCCCCCCCCACGGGCCTGCTTATCGTCTGCTGCTCAGTGAAGCACACGCTCCGGACACACTATTGCCACATCACTCTCTGCACATGATAGGGGTAGAACAATACCTGCTGGCATTTGGAACACTTTTTTCAAAACTAACGATGGTAGTCAGTTGATTTGGCACAAAACGTGCCGAAGATCTGTTAAAATATTGACTTGATGATAATTGTGACTTAACTAATGTAAACCAGAAAGTCGTAGTATTGCATGTTGGTCATTTATTGTTTGATGTAACCAAAAAGTTTCATTCAGAAATTATTTGGTGGTACGATTCTTCAATCCCAACTTTTTGTGTGTGAGCAATGCCACAGAAGACAAACTATGTATGGATGTGTATGGATAGTTAGCTAGTTCACACTGTGGCTTGCGGCCTTGTGGGTTGGCCTATGCTAGCCTGCATGTCCCCTGCAGGCTAGCATAGGCCAGGGGGGGGGCGGGGGGGCGGGCTGACACGGGGCAGGTAGGAAGGAGTTAACCAGCCTGATACAGGGCAAGCAGCAAGGAGTTAACCAGCGCCGGTAGGAAGGAGTTAACCATCACCACCGCTGCATCAGGGCCCTGTGATGTCACGAACGAGTTAAAGGAGCCCGGCTCTAAACAGGACCGGGCCGCTTCCTTTTAAGGACTTTAGTCTGCCGGAGAATGGGATCAAGGGAGGGAGGGAAGAGGGAGAAAGAGAGGGAGATACATGGTGGATTACAGTGCAGGAGCGAGAGAACCCGTTGGAAGAACGTGGGACAGATAGGCAGAAAATAGAGAGCCATAAGAATTATCATGCTCGGTTGGGGGGTGAGAATGAACTTGATGACAGTCGGGGGGTGGGGATTTGACTGAAGAGATAGTATTCTTGGGATGGAGGGGAGAGAGATATACAATAGGGAGAGTGAGCCTACAGAGGCCTTGGGGGTGGAGGCCGGGGGAGTGTGTTGCTTTGACCGAAAGGTTGTGTGGCTGATTGTGAGATGGAGAGACTGTTTCATTAGCTGAAAGAGACATTGTTGTTTCACTAACCCGACAGCGGCCTGCTACATAGAGAGTTGGAAGCGGTAGGTGTGGCAGCAGGGCCTCCTGCGTCAGAACAATGAAGTGTGTGTGTGTGTGTGTGTGTGTGTGTGTGTGTGTGTGTGTGTGTGTGTGTGTGTGTGTGTGTGTGTGTGTGTGTGTGTGTGTGTGTGTGTGTGTGCGTCTGCGTGTGCGTGCACATGGGTGTAAATGCGGTGGCCGTTGTCTGGGTGTCTGGGTGGCAAGTGGCAGCAGTATGGCCTTCTGCATGTTCCCCTTCTCCAAGCTTGCAGGGAAGGTAACACGACAATGTACTCTAAACTTCTGTAAACTTGCGCACTCTGGTCGTAAAATGGCTGTAGGCAAAACAATCAGTCTATCCTCTCTCCGCAGGATCCCTGCGTGCTCTTTAGATTCTTCAGGATTTGATTGGATTGGGCATAAGTGACAACACTGCCAGTATCAGGCTCTGTGCGGGGACCAAAGAAACAAGGAATATCAGTTAGCCTCCGTTTGTTAACTATACCACTCTGTATTCATGCAGATGTCTCTTTCAAAAGCGTCTTACCGTGACGCCTTTATTCAAAAGCAACCGAGGCGAACATGGCACAGGTCCTCAAGGAGCAGACCAGGTCAAGAAGGCCTCCTTCCCAAGGACGCCTGAAGGAAGACTGGGCCTTGGGGATCGACCCCGGTACCTTTCGGCTCGGGAGTCCAAACCCATTGTCATGTATTCAGCTGTACAAGGGGAGTATGCTATTTGGGTTGGAGTGGATTATTATATAACAGGGATGGAAAAAACACGATGTACTTTGCTGAATAGTTGAATGAGTCTTTTATTGTGCTGCATGAGGCCCGCCCCCCTCCCTGCTCCCCGGCACAGCGAAACATTGATGCAAGGCCGTGATGCGGAGAGACGGTTTGAGTCATTCGTTCGTTCATTCATATCTCCAGCTGACTCTCATATGACACCCAGCACCCTAATCCCAGGCACCAGCATGAAATCACCAGAGCTGAACACATAGGCCTTTTCTCTCTCTCTCTCTCTCTCTCTCTCTCTCTCTGTTTCTCTCTCTCTCTCTCTCTTCTCTCTCTCTCTCTCTCTCTCTCTCTCTCTCTCTCTCTCTCTCTCTCTCTCTCTCTCTCTCTCTCTCTCTCTCTCTACTCTCTCTCTCTCTCTTCTCTCTCTCTCTCTCTCTCTCTCTTCTGTTTCTCTCTCTCTCTCTTTTACTCTTTTACTCTTTTGTCTTCAATTATCATCCTTGGATCACGATGATAGATCTGGATGGAGAATTAATGCTATTCAGATTTTCCTGCTTTGACAGTGGCCTGGTTTAGACACAGCCACTGGTGACCTAGTGACAAAATTACACATTTGGGCATTGATCATCTTTTTAAATGACATTCATAGGATAACTCTTTGCTGATAGCGGAAAAGGAAATGCAATGAGTTAACGCAGCAACATTAATGAAACCAGCGTCAAGGTTCAAAGCAAAAGGTCATTACAATACACAGTAAGGTTACATTCATTTTATTTTACCAGCCTAGCATTCTATGCTTCTAATGTGATGACTTATCGTTGACAACTTTAGTAGGCCGAGACTGGCAAATAAAGTTAACTTTATTTGTCTTTTATTATATTCATCTGTTAAATGACACCAGTCCTTTTAAAGTATACACACAGGGCCCAGTGTAATCTGTTGCATGCCCAGCATTTAGTGCTGCAGCAGTGCTGTGTGTACAGGCTGCTTTTGATTGCTGTGGTGGTCTGCACTCTGTCCCACACTTAACACCACTCCTGCTGCAGACCCATAAACCCGGAGCGCGTCGCTGGACATGGGGTCAGGCCCGTCGGGTCCTAGGCTACAAAACACACACCGCTGTCAAAGGACGACTCTGAAACATGCCACGTGTTTAATTTATTGAGCGTTTAACGCCCCACTATCCCCCTGTTTATTGACGGTGTCCGAGGACATGTAAATAATTTGCACGGTGGTGCTTGCAGAAAATGATCCTAGTACAATAGTGAGGGGGAGCTACTCCCAAGTAGCCCTCGATGTAAACACTGGGAGGTGTGGAGGGTGGGCGGGCGGGAGCAGGGTGGTCTACCACCCTCTGAACCCGACCACTTCCGACCTCTCGTTAGGTGCCTCTGTGGTGCATCAAGGGTCCTCTGTGTCGTTGTACGTCCCTGTGGTAGGAAGTGCGGTAAGCCACCACCAGTAATGCTCCGTCAACAGATAGATAGACGCCATCCAAGGTGAAGTGCCTAGACACGCCTTGAGACGACGGCGGTGAGAATAAAGGGAAGAGCGGCTGAGATGAGGGGAGAAGTACACAAAGAGAACGACTGTGTTGTGTTTATGTTTCATCTGCGACACAATGAAAGCGCCACAAGAGGAATGTGAGCTGTCTGTGTCTGTCTTGTGTTGTTTGGAAGCAGCGCACTCAGACGATCACCCTTCTTCCCTGCCGAAATACGAGAAATACGTATTGGGAACCAGCTTTTAAAGATTAATCACGGCGACACAGACGGAAGGGACACACGCGACACTCGGCTGAGTGATCTATGACTAACGGGAGGTACGACGCAGCGTACCGTTTCCAATCAAGAGTTCACTTTCCCCAGCCGTACCAGAGAGCCATTGTGGCTTATTTTAAATAGGATGCAGGGAGACGGACGGAGAACCAGTATTACTAACACCTCATTCGCTTTACATAAACATGAAACGGTGTCAAATCCACTGGATTGAAAGGAAGAGACTTGATTTATCGCCCCGTCAACGTTGGTCCACAACCCGACGACGGATGGCGCAACATGACACCAACACTAAGTGTTCATTTATGGGGTGTAAAAAGAAACATATTAACACCGTTTATTGACCGCGGCGAAACTCACAGCATGAAAAATCCCACAGAATGCCGATGTTAATTTCTCGCTCTCCACTGCCGGCGCCGCTGCCAGATTCAGACTGGAGGCCTGGACGTCTGCCGGGCTTGTGGCTAAATTAATCCATCGGTGTTTGGTTGTTCTGTCTCTGCCGCCTGTTGTGGGAGATGGAGGGAGAGCTGCGAGTTGTGCTAGGTTTTGTTTTTATTAAAGGACAAGAGTGGCGCTCAAGCAAGGTTAATGTAGCCATTGAGCTCCCACTGCTCCCCATTGTAATGCTATTATGAAGGTTGAAGCATTTTCGGAGCCGCTTGTGCTTTTGTATTATTTTTTTCAGCTGGTGTATATGACAGGCCACACACACGTACGCATATACACACACACACACTCTCACACACTCACGCACACGCACACACACACATGGATGAAGAGAAATCAATTGAAACACAACAGAAGGACGGTTGAGTTGCTCTTTCTCTGTCGGTCTCTCTCGCGCTTACTTTCTGCATGTCACTATTTTACTCTCACTATTTTACTCTCTATTTTACTCTCTTTTCCTCTTGTTTTGTACCATTATTATTGTCGTCATCAACAGAGCCTCTCGCTCTCCCTGTCTACCCCCTTTCTCTCCCGCATCCTCCGGTCAGGGGTTTCGAAGTGAGGGTCGCTTCGCTTGACTTCCTTACCCATATTCCATCTTCCAACAGACGTATCTCCCTTTCTCTCTCTCTCTCTCTCGCTCTCCATCTCCATCTCCATCTCCATTTCTCTGCAAGCCCTTGTGGCAGTGAGTGGGTGCATGGAAAAGGCTGGCCCTGGTGGGGGTGGGGGTGGTGTCGGTGGGGCTGGGGTACTTGGTACAAGCTGGCGAGATGAGCGAGTAGCAGAGGCTAGGGGCTGGTTAAGGGGGGGGCGGGGGGGGTGGGACAGGGACAGGGAGGGGGTGGTAGCGTTGTTATGGCAATAAGGTCTTCCTCGTTTTCAGTTGCCAAGGCAACCGCCGAAGCACACGCTAGATGTCCCCCACACGTGACGAGGGCGGAGGGGGGACGGGGGGGAGAGAACGCTTCGCACCGAGGTGTGCGTGCCCACGTGCAGACATGCACACACGAGCACGTCAAAATCACACACACTTGTGGACGCTGTGTGTGTGTGTGTGTGTGTGTGTGTGTTTGTGCGCCATTCCGACATTTGTTCTCTGCCGTCTTGTGTTCTCTGCGGTTGGCTTGACAAGTGAGGGAATGTCACCGTGACCCCCCCCCCCCCCCCCCGGGCCCGCATGGAGACTCATCACTGATGGCGGGGGACACACTGGAATAACGCCTAGTCATAAGTCATTTATTACCCTGGAGTTAATGATGAACTGATCAGAACATGAATATACATTTGCAGGTATAAGTCTTGCAGTACTGTACCGACTGTTGGACTGACCTATCATCAGACATCTGGGTGGACTACTACTACCTGTGATGTCATTAAAGAGTTGATTTAGACATGGCTAGTGATGG
Source organism: Melanogrammus aeglefinus (assembly GCA_900291075.1). Classification (NCBI taxonomy): domain Eukaryota; kingdom Metazoa; phylum Chordata; class Actinopteri; order Gadiformes; family Gadidae; genus Melanogrammus; species Melanogrammus aeglefinus. Next base: position 35,606 of record OLKM01000387.1, on the reverse strand, counting down.
CGAATCAACATCTCTAAAATAGGGGCCCTTACCACTCCCTAACCCATTATGATACATGTAAAATCTATTTTAATTTTTTTGTTAAAGATGACTCCCTCTTTAACTAATGACTTTTAAATTAATGTTTAGTTAGTGATTATCATTAACTAAAGGTTTATTAGTGACCTGTGACAGAAAGTTATAATTTTACCCTGGTGGCCGTTGGGTGGGCTAATTATATGGCGTCCTGGTGCTTCTCTGTCCTGATGTCTTTGAATACGATTCCATCCGGTTACCTGGATACAGCTGGTTACCTGGTAACAGTCCATCCAGGTCCCGTGTCAAGCTGTGGGGGCGTGACAGCGGTGTGTTTGATCTGATGCTCACCCTGAGTGAATGACGTCCTCCTTCCATCCCCTCCCCGTGAATGGATCTCCCCTGGTCCATTCAACATTATATCTGAGCTGCTGTGTCTTCTTAGTGCACCTGTTTTACAAGCAAACTCTATAAAGAGTAACCTGTGGCTTCCACAGTTTACATTTTCAGGGTATCCGCATATCCTTAAAAAGTCTTAAATTCATGTTTCTAAATTTAAGGCCTTAAAAAGTCTTAAATTTGTTACAAATGTCATATGCTGGTCTTAAATACTGTAACTCAAGGTCTTAAATTTGTCGGGGCAGGACTAGATTTTTTTTTTTTTCTTGTGGGACTTTTCACGGAGGACATGTAGAGAGGCTTCTTTCTTGCTAGCTGCATATATAAACGATTATCTGCGTGCTTGCTAGCTAGTCTGCGACAATGGGTAGGTGCAAATTCAAGGACAGTTGGCTGGAAGACGTCCGTTTCCGAAGTTGGCTCGCGTCTGTTGCCAACCCCCACCATCGCGTGTTTTTGGTCTTAAATTTCCTTGAAGGTGGTATTAAAAAGGTCTTAAAAAGTCTTAAATTTGACTTGCTGAAACCTGCAGATACCCTGATTTTGACTACTGTCTCACAGCCTGATAACCTTGTCACCCCGTATTCACTTGGTCATAAAGGCTTATTAAAGTGCATGGGCTGCATGCATAAATGGACAGTGAACTGATTTCTGCCCGCCCCAACGGGAGCCGTGAGCTGTATCCTGCCACCCCCCCCCCCCCCCCCCCCCCTTGGAGTTTGCATGGTAACACGCCTTTAGAATGCATATTGATGAGGTCGTGACACAAAACAGCATCACCAGACCACTCGTGATGTGGTTGCCAGGGGTGAACTGCTGATGGGTGGTGGGGGCTTTTGGGCTGCGTTAAAGTGCATTAGTAACCCAGTGTCAAGTGTGGGAAATAAGTAGGTTCCATTTACTGTATGTATCTGTTGGGTTTAACCACAGAGCATAGGTGTCATAGGGGCCAGGGGGGAGAAAAGTGTGTGTGTGTGCGCGTGTGCGTGTGTCTGCAGGGTGTCATTTTTTTTTTTGTTAGTACGAAAAAGAAAAGACTTGTTACGCTGTCGGAACAGCAGTTACACAGAAGCAGGTGAAAGGATGTGGAAGTTGGGAGGAATTTAGTTTTCCCAGTGCTTTCCAAGAGAACAGGGGAGTGATTGCCAACATAGAGGGCATGGTAGTGTTGTGTTTAGGGCACCCCCACAACCTGTCTCCAACCCTACCTGTTCCTTAATGATGCTAATCTAAAATTCTCCCGTAATTAAATTTTGGATAATGCATCTTCTGTCATTGTATGAATTATTAGTATTGGTTTATTCCAGCTGGGTTAAGTGAATGAATTACCCTAATTATCTATCATCACATCAACATTTCTGATGGTTTTTCCATCAATGTTTTTAAAGGTGCCGTACTTTGAGAGGTATTTATAAAGACAGAGAGAGCTCAGAAGAGTAGAAGAGATTGATTTGGAAATTAAACAATCAAAAACCGTCCCCTCCCTCTCTAGGTTTCAGAAGTCAGAAGTCAAGTGTTGCATTTCAGGCACCTGTGATTGACAGGCAGGTGGAATCCCCCAAACCAGTCAGTAGAAAAAGGAGCCCTGATTGGTCAAAAAGGAACGGGCGGTCTAAAATCGTCTTTAGCACCTACAGAGACATGCTCCGTTAAACGTGAAAACCCATATCATCACAGCGCACTTAACTTGCTTATAGCTGAGCGATGGCTATGCCGTCTGGAAGAAATTAAACTCAGGTAATTGCAATTAAACGGTACCTTCCGCACTTTAAACCAAATAACATTGAAATCATCCGTATGGAGATATTGAAATGAAACGTGTTATCCAATTGTTTCCTCAATGGCCCAGGTGTAGTCAAGGTTCAGCAGACAGGGAGGCAGGGTTGGTTGGATGAAGGGTTGGTCCCTGGAGACTGCTGAGGGGGCGAGGTGTATATTAAAAAGGAAGAGGGGGATGGCGGCGGAGAGCGAGAGAGGTGGGGGTGGAGTGTCAGCCGCACGGGGAACAATGGCGAATGAACGAGACGGGGCGAGAGCGAGGCCACACCGAGCGAGGGAGAGAGTGTGAGGAGGATGGAGAGAGAGAGGGAGAGACCAGAACAAAAAGAATCAGTGGGAAGTGAAAACACTACAATTTGAGGTTGGATTGATACCAGGGTGCAGAGGGACTCGCATACAGTATCTATGCACTTGTACATCACGGAGCAACGCTATCCCTAGACAACCTGCCCCTTATCCGTCGCCCGTGGATTCCGATCCGGCACGGGGTGTAACCATAGAGGAGGAAGGCTCTGCTCCTCGTTTGATCTCCTGGTTACCATGTCTGACCGGTGCTCGTGGCTGTATCGGTTGCCAACAGCCCCAAGGCCAGATGGGACTCCCCAGGTGCTAATGGCTAAGAAGAGGGAAAGCTACAATCCCTTCAAAATCTAGCTGGGATGTTGTCAGCAAATACGTTGAGACGGGAGGTGACGTTGGGGAGGTATCCGTGTCAAACAGACTTGTCCACCAGGTTTCTGGCCAGTTAACCTGATAGGCCAAAAGTGACAAGACGTTTCGTTGTATCTTTCAAGAGCTGCCTGTCATCCAAACTCTTGCTTGTCTTAAGCCTGCTCGAGTCCGGCCTTGACACTTGGCCTACATACCGACGGGCACTGAGGCGATGTAGAAGGTGTAGTTTTGAGTCGAGGACTACAGTGTGTTTTCAACAGTGGTTTGAGGCAGACCGACCAGACGGGCCCAGCCGTGGTATGAAACACAACTGCCAGCCTTGAAGGGAAATTTTTCTCGGGAGTCTCTAGCTCCCCAAATGCTCACACTATCTCGAGGAGGAATGTCTGACAGCGCATCGAGTGAGAACACAGCCCAAGGGGGTGGCGGCGGCCGGCCTGTGTGGCGCTCTGATGTTGTAGTGGGCCCCTAGTGCTCTGGAGGTGCACAGCGGCTGGGTAAATGTCTGTTCACGAGGAGAATGCTGCAGGACTCGGTCTCTCACACACACACACACACACACACACACACACACACACACACACACACACACACACACACACACACACACACACACACACACACACACACACACACACACACACACACACACACACACACACACACACACACTGTGTTGTGTGTGAGACAGAGTGTGTCTTTGTGTCTGCTACCCTCCAGGGGTGCGGGCGTGCGTGTGTGTGTGGTGTGTGTGTGTGTGTGAAGGTCCTTGGGTTTCTGTACTAACATCTAATAGACTCTGACAGCAGAGTAATAAAGTCACAATGGACATGTACTGTAATCACACCCGCAAACACACACACACACACACATGCTCGTCTATATATACATCTACTCAAGTTTTCCTGGCGCAACTCAACACAAACATTGATGTTTATATATATACACACCAAACATGAATTATCTTTGGACAATGACTATGGAATAGTGACTAAACGATATGATATAGAATAACGTCTCCTCTTTACCTAATATGTTCTGACAACATATAAGTGTGCAATAAATATTGTCCATAGTTTGCTCTTGAAGGGTCTATGGTCTATTACTGGAGTCATGAGCAGAATGAAACGACATACGGTGCACAGGTGTTCCGCCGTGGGGAATGCCACTCCGTGCTCGGAGGTGCTTGTCGGCGACGAGGCCAAGCCTGCGTTCACCTCTTTGAACTTTTACACGTCTCGACTCATGAGTCCGCGAGGCTCTGTGCGGCGTTGCACCCACCAACCCTGCACGAAGGCAGAGGCGTATGAATGGAGTCCAGAGGCAGCACAACGCTCCCTCCCACTAGGATACTCCCAATTTCGTTGTCTAGGCGACTGGATTTTAAGGGACGTCATTGGTGGTCCGGGGTAAATTGGACTATATATTGGATTATATATTGTGATATTGGATTACATATTGGAGTATATATTGGATTATGTGTTGGACTATATATTGGACTATTGGATTATGCATTAAAGCAGGGGTCACCAACACGGTGCCTGCGGGCCCCAGGGCACCCGCGAGGCCCATATGAGGCGCCCACAGGCCGGTTCTAAACATAGCACAACTCATTCTTGAACCACTCTTTCCCACCTTTTTTAAATCATTGTTAATAATTATTGTGAGAAATCATTTACATGATGTCTTCACACAGATGATTATCATTAATCAATAATAATAATATAGAACTAAAGGCAAAACTAAGCAAATTTGTTATTTCAAAGTGTATCAAACTGGGTGCCCTTCGTATGACGAAGTACCCCTGAAGTAGCTCTCAGGTTCAAAAGGGTTGGTGACCCCTGCATTAGACTACCGTATATCATTTATTTTATCTTGGATTACAGGATAATATATTCAACAATATATTGTATATTATATTTGACTCTATATTTTATAATTATATGTCAGATTATATGTTGGCTAACATTTTGGCCTATATGTTGGAATATATAATGGCCTACATATTGGAATATCTATTGGCCTGTGAGCGTCTGAGCTCTCTCTCTCTCTACAGGAGATGCTGCCTCAGTAGAGCAGGTGGAAGTGGCCGTCAGAAGGTGTGTGTGTGTGTGTGTCTGTGAGACGGCAGCAGGAAGCTGTAGGCGTGCAGGGAAGGTCTTTGGCTCATCTCTAAGGTTAATAATGCATCCCCCGCCGGGGGCCCCAGCCGGCTCTTTGCTCTAATAAAGGAGCAGCGTTACGCCCCTGTCTCGCTTCACTGGGATCCAATGCAAGCTGTTTACCGCCCGCTTGTAGGCAAATAAATACAGTCATCAGAAATGATTACATTGGGCGGTTAAAGGGCTACGTCCCGCAGTGCAGCCGCCACAAAGCCCATGACAAGGGTGACGGGGCGATTGGCTCCTGTTGTTTTACGGGTGTTTTCTGTTGCGCCCAACCGCAGCAGGGCGTATCTTCAGTCTCCGTAAGGTACTGCACAGGTGCAGGGAAACGTTTGACGTTCCGATAAATGTGCGACAGTGGAATCGGATGGTTAGAATGTGCTCCGCTCGAACAAAGTGGTTGTTTTTGTCTGCTTCATTTGTTGTTGAGTGTGAGAAGAGTGTTGGGCCCTCTGACGCTGCTTGTGTGCGTCTGTCTGCCGTTGACGGATGGTAATAACACTGGATAAGCAAACATTGTGGCTTTCGGTCATTTCATCAACAGGGACGTTGGCGCCGAGACACGCAGACAATTACACCCGTCCGGTCCGTTCGAGCTGTGTGTGTGTGTGTGTGTGTGGGAAGCAAGAGTGTGTGCGTGTGTCTCGTGTGTGTGTTTGCGACGCCGGGGGTCATTGTGGTCCTTGCAGACGTGTCTATTGCTGAGCTGAACCAGGCTGAAGCACTGTCAACTGTCAACCTCTGTGATCTTCAGTTCCCCTCCAGACATTTCGGTTCTGTATCCTTGTATTCATCTCGAACTAGCGGTCTGTCTCTCAGACTGGTTTGGTTCAATGCTCCCGTCTCATTCGTTTTATTGGGTCATGGGGTGTTATTTATTTGTTTGGAAGAACATATATATATATATATATATATATATTATATGATGATATATATATATATATATATATATATATATATATATATATACAGTATATCCTGAGTAAGCAAGAGTAACCCTATACCACACGCCATCATTAATTAGGATTTTAAGGGCAAGCAATTGAAGGGTCATGCAATGATTCAATGTTGTCAGGATATTATTAAAAGAAACTCTGAAGTAAATTTCTCCTTCTCTCTCCTTCTCTGCAGCTCCTCCGCCCAGCAGATTCCACAGGAGAGTGTCAGGTAAGGAGCGTGTGTGTGTGTGTGTGTGTGTGTGTGTGTGTGTGTGTGTGTGTGTGTGTGTGTGTGTGTGTGTGTGTGTGTGTGTGTGTGTGGATCCTCAGAGAGAGAGTGAATGTGTGTGTTTGGATCCTCAGAGTGTGTGTGTGTGTGTGTGTGTGTGTGTGTGTGTGTGTGTGTGTGTGTGTGTGTGTGTGTGTGTGTGTGTGTGTTTTGATCCTCAGAGAGAGAGTGAATGTGTGTGTTTCCTCAGAGTGTCTGTGTGTCCATGTGTGCGTGTGGTTAGTTTGACGTCACACAAGTAATCCACACCGGGGCGTCATTGCATACATCACAGCTTAAGTGGTTCAGCCACAGCTTAAATCAGTGTGTGTGTGGATCACTGTTTTCAATGTTAAATGCTTCTTACTGAATGGTTGTCTGCCCATTACTGACAAAACATGAATGTTTTAGTCCTTATCCAGCATAAACTTTAGGCTCCTCTTGGTTTAATGACGTCATGCATTTAAAGGCAATGAAAGGTGTGTGTGTGTGTGTGTGTGTGTGTGTGTGTGTGTGTGTGTGTGTGTGTGTGTGTGTGTGTGTGTGTGTGTGTGTGTGTGTGTGTGTGTGTGTGTGTGTGTGTAATTTTCTCACGCTGTGTCTACTGTTTACATAATTAATTGCGAACGTCACAAGCACTGCGATGTGATTGGTTCCTGGGCAGTGTTTGTGTTCAACTGTGTATAATGTCTGGCACACAGACATTATACACACTTCTATGTAGTTGTATAGCTGTCCTAAAGGTGTCTGTTGTAGTACATCATGGTATATTATATATATACTGCTTGTACAAAACCAGATAATTCTTAGTCTAGAGTAGATCTTGATGTATATAGGGCAGAGCTTATAGGGTAGATAGACACAAACTCTTGCTAAAGTATTTTTAAAATAGTACAGCTATACTACAGTTGTAATCCTGATGGACAGAACCTAGATTGTACGTGTGTCTGTCTACGTGTGTGTACAGAGACAGAAAAAACAAGGTAATTTAGACGTTGCTGAGCGAATTTTATGACTGTACAGAAACATCCAAACATCTAATCTCCCCTCATAGTGATTGAGTTCTTATCAGGAGGTTTGATTGGGGACAGAGGCTACAGTGCTGTTGTTCAAAGTCCTTGTGTACGCTTCATGTTACCATGTCGATCTGAGTTGACTTTGAATACAGTGCTCGTCTTGCTCAGCTCCGTGCTAAACTACACTACAACTGTAAATAGAGCCACACTACTGTTGGACAGCAGGGCCCCATGTGACTGGATGGTAGGGCCCCATGTGACTAGAGAGTAGGGCTCCATGTGACACACACTTCACTCAGCACCAAGAGAGCGTGCGTGTATGTGTGTGTGCGTGTGTGTGTGTGTGTGTGTGTGTGTGTGTGTGTGTGTGTGTGTGTGTGTGTGTGTGTGTGTGTGTGTGTGTGTGTGTGTGTGTGTGTGTGTGACATACACACATATGTTTAGTTAGCAGTAAGCTTCACCTTGATCCGATACATTGGTGATAACGAGCAAATAGCTGATTAGTTTGATGAATTGACATAGCCTCCGGCAAGCATGGAAAGCTCAACCTTCGATGCATGTGAAAACAAACACACACGCACGCACACCCCAAACACGCACACCAGAAACACGTCCACCCCATACACGCACCGGCGGTTATCCCGTGGGGAAAAATCCCTTTCCTGGTGGAAACTGGGGCGTAATAATTTCCACCTGGTGGTACAGGTTGTGTATCTCAGTGTTTCCCCCTTTAAGGGGATGCTTCCCCTTCAAGGCTTCACGCTCACTATTTTTCTAATACAAGAAAGAAGGAAGTGCAGATCCACTGAAAAGCTAGACCAACTTTGCTTGATGCACTGTACTTCCTGTTGCACCGTAACAGGACACTCATTTAAAGAAAGGGCTGCCCAAAGTCTTTACAGTTGGAAATGGCTTTTGTGTGTGTGTGTGTGTGGGTGCGCTTGCGCACGTGACTATGTGTCGGACGTACACGTGTCGGCCTATTTTCCGATGTCCTTCGTCCCTGCGGTAATTGGACGAGGGGAAATGGTTGGAGATTGTATGCAGCGTTTACCATTTGGAACGACCTTGTCATTATTGTTCATTTAGTATTTTAAGTCCGGCCCATTTTGTTCAAAACATTTCATTGTGCTAGGGCTGCGGCTCTCGTTTGTTTGCTCACAGAGACCAGTCTGTCTGTGGGTTTGTCTGATTGAATGTGTGTGGGCGTGAGTGTTTTAAAAGGGTAGGACGTGTGTGTGTGTGTGTGTGTGTGTGTGTGTGTGTGTGTGTGTGTGTGTGTGTGTGTGTGTGTGTGTGTGTGTGTGTGTGTGTGTGTGTGTGTGTGTGTGTGTGTGTGTGTGTGTGTGTGTGTGTGTGTGTGTGCGCCTGCGTGATGTATACCAGGGCTTGGAGTTATGAGGAGACTATAAACATGACGGCTTTTGAACCCAATCTCAATATCAATCATCTGCTGAGAAAATATTGATATTGGGCCATAACCTAATCTTTCAAGTAGAACAACAAATTATCCCATCCAAATATCGTGTGTGTGTGTGTGTGTGTGTGTGTGTGTGTGTGTGTGTGTGTGTGTGTGTGTGTGTGTGTGTGTGTTGTGTGTTGTGTGTGTGTGTGTGTGTGTGTGTGTGTGTGTGTTGTGTGTGTGTGTGTGTCTTCGTCTTCCAACTATGTGTGTTATCCCTGCTGCATGTGTGTTCCAACAGTGTTTCTTCACCCTGCTGTGTGTGTGTGTGTGTGTGTGTGTAGTGTGTGTGTGTGTGTGTGTGTGTGTGTGTGTGTGTGTGTGTGTGTGTGTGTCTGTGTGTGTGTGTGTGTGTGGACCCTGTGTGTGTGTAAGTGTTTTTCCTGCAGGTGTGTGTGTGTGTGTGTGTGTGTGTGTGTGTGTGTGTGTGTGTGTGCTGTGTGTTAACCCTGTGTGTGTATGTGTTTTCCTGCAGTGTGTGCGGAGGCCTTCAACCCCGATGAGGACGAGGAAGACACAGAGCCCAGAGTGGTCCATCCTAAAACAGACGTGCAGCGCTGTCGACTGCAGGAGGCCTGCAAAGACATCCTCCTGTTTAAGACACTAGACCAGGTACACACACACACACACACACTCACTCTCTCACACCTCTGCCCTCCAGCCAGTCCAGCTCTATGTGCTAAACCCGACGCCTCTCCCTCGGTCTGCAGGAGCAATTCTCACAGGTCCTGGACGCCATGTTTGAGCTGGTGGTCCAGGCAAAAGACCACGTCATCGACCAGGGAGACGACGGAGACAACTTCTACGTCATAGAGAGGTACACACACACCCAAACACACACACACACACACACACACACACACACACACACACACACACACACACACACACACTGTCTGTCTGACTGCAGTCCTATCTGTCAGTGGTACTCTCTGTCCCTGTGTCTTTTCTGTCTGTCTGTCTGTCTGTCTGTCTGTCTGTCACACATTTTTGTGTTTTTGTTTGACAGCTCATCTCAGTAGAAACAGGTGGGCGGGGCTTGCAAAATAACGTGTTGCATCACGGCGGCCACTGCCCAGCACGCTTTAAAACCGTCCGCTGTGCACACACTAAACACCTCCTAGCAGGCGTCCCCGCCGTGTAAATCCAACGCACCGCATGTGGGCCCCGGGTCTCAAATTGGGCCCCTCTGGGGTTCGAAAGACAGACCAGACCGTCCCCACTGGAGGAGGCCTCCAGCGCCTGTCGCGTCCTCAGAGGGCGTTGGGGACGGGCCCGAGCCGCACCTGGCTGGGAGACATTCCCGTCTCCTCTCTCGTCTGCCCCGTGATGGGGTTCCCTTCCAACACCCCTGTCTTATTACCGGCCCCACGGCGCCTGAAGACGGCCCCAGTCCTGTCTGCAGGTCGTGGAGAATTGCATCCAAAGGTACTCGCAGTGATTGATTTTATTATGTTGGATAATTAAAAGAAATTTATTAATATATGCTGTTTGGTTCGTGGTCTGATCACTGATGCGATCCAGCCAACACCCCTGTCTTATTACCGGCCCCACGGCCGCAGAGATGCTGCGTCACTGTTTGGTCGTGGAGAATTGCATCCAAAGGTACTCGCAGTGATTGGTTTTATTATGTTGGGATAGATTAAGCAGTAGGGATCAGATTAACGCAAATTTTTTTATGGTCGAATAATCAGTGGGTGGTGTGAACGAATAATCAATTATTCGATGTGTGCCGACATTCACAAAGGCAGCCATGGGCCATCGGCAAGAAATCACTTAATATCTTAAACGCAAAAAAATCTAACTTTAACAGCGAAAAACCTAATTTATTCTGGTATAAGCAGCAGGATGCGAGGCCAGATGCTACGAAATATGCAAATTGTAAGACAAGGGTCGTAAATTAGCTTTGGCTAGAAACACTATGATGCGAACATCAGAGGACCCTCTCACGCTGTCTGTATCTGTCCCTATTCAAATAAACCTTAAACAATAATAACAATTAATTTGGCTGCCACAGCAGGATTAAAGAACGGTAAATAGTGATCATGTTCAAGGTGTAATACAAAATGTTCAATAGGAACATGCAAAGAACTACAAAAATCTCATATTTAAAAAAAAGCATGGAGTAGATCACGTGAAGTTTGTATTTTACATGATAATGTGTTAAGTCATACATGTGCTCTTGTCTGGGTTTCATCCAAGCATGTCGATGGCCCACATTTCCAGCTTATGAACACATGAAAGCATACAGCATATGGAACGTGCATTAACCACAGAGTACGGTGCACACCGGCTCCACTGACAAGGGCTGCTACGGTTCAAACAGTTGTGCGAATGGGACGCCCCGGACTATGAAACGGTGGCCCTGGAGGCAGCGGGTCATTGCTGCAGCGTGGGGGTTGAACAGTACCTGTAAAAGGTCAGCTTCCTGTGGACCTCCTGACCAGAACCCCCCCCCCCCCCGGCAGACCTTCCTGTTGACGCTGGCTCACCGACGCGCCACCATTCTGCTGACCCGCGCAAAACATCGTCCGCACAACTATCAGAACAACCCTATGCCCTACGGAGCGTTCTAATCGCAAAGGCGTGATTAATTATGTTACGTTTGTTGCATGGACTGCGATACGTACGTCATCAGGTAAGGTCGACGGTGTTTTCACAAGCGTTCAGGGCCAGTGTCTCCAACGGATGGTCAAGGATGACTGGCAACATCAGGAACAGGCCGCTCTGCTCCAGCCTTCATGAAAAACACCACAGTGTGTGTGTGTCTGTGTGTGTGTGTGTGTGTGTGTGTGTGTGTGTGTGTGTGTGTGTGTGTGTGTGTGTGTGTGTGTGTGTGTGTGTGTGTGTGTGTTGTGTGTGGTGTGTGTGTGTGTGTGTGGCGTGGTGCGTGTGTGTGTGTGTGTGTCTGGAGCGGCGTGTTCCCGGTTGCAGGCGACAGCCGATGACCTTTGGAAGCGGCTCAGCTTCTCCACCGCCACACTCTGTTCTTGGGCTTCCCCCTGCCTCGTCTGTGGGGAGGGGAGGGGGGGTGACCGAGGGGGAGAGAGGGGAGGGAGAGGGCTATATGGAGGATGTTGAGAGTGGAGGGAAGAGTAGAGAGAGAGTCGGGGGGGAGGAGAGAGAGGTGGAGAGGAGTTGCACGAGCAGAGGGAGAGAAGTAGGCAAAAGGGAGAGAGGGAGAGAGAGAGAGGAGGTGAGAGCGGTTGTAGGAGAGAAGGAAGGAATCGTAGTCGGGGAGACAGAGTGAGAGTGGTGTGATGGGGGCAGGGGGGGAGAGAGAGAGTCGGTGGAACAGCAACACGACACATAGGTGGCAGGCTGGTAGTATAAGCATCAGGGCGGTGTGGGTTGACTGCATGAACACGGCCATGAGACGCCAACCATAAACACTCGTTCGCTCACTCACTCACCGACTCACTCAGAAACTCACTCACTCCTGCTCGTCTCTCACTTGCTCACTCAACTCTCTCACCCACTTAAGTAGTCCCTCGTCGCCCTCCCTCTCCCCCTCTCACAGACAGTAATGGGGGGCAGGTGTGCAGACTGGTAGTTTACAGTAGCTCAGTGTTCCTCTTCTGAACTCGTCTGGGGCTGTGGAGATGTTAGACGTCTCCTGTCTTCTGCTGCTGCAAACCAGCAGCAACTCTCACTGTAATCTCCTTCATCACGATGGAGCCCACACTGCAGCAGAGTGTGTGTGTGTGTGTGTGTCTGTCTGCGTGTGCGTGTGTGTGTGTGTGTGTTTAAGGCTAAAGTTGTAAAATCCTAACAAGGTTAGAGGTTACTCTTCAAACCTTTGAACCAGGACTTCAACCAAAACAAAAATCGAGACCCAACGTCTTGTACGTACGTGAATGAATAGCTACAAATGAACTGTGATATAGCTCCCCTCCCTATACTGTCCTGTGGTCACCCTATCAACCCTGCCTCCTACTGCCAAGCTGTGTTTTTAATGCATGCTGTCTCGCTGTTCCTTCCTCGGCCTCCTGGCCCTCTGCGATGCTACGCTACGGCCTCACCGCTAGCGCTGCGTATATCGCCCGCTCCGGGCTAAGCCGGGTGTCCCCCGTCAGTCCACAGCCTGATCATCTCCTCCTCTAATCCCGATCATCCCCGGGGTCATAGCTGGTCACCCGGGGGGCTTAGAGCCCGGTCTCGGCCAATCATGGTGCAGACAGCCATTCAAGTGGCCAGTTAATCCGTCTATCTCATTGTATTGTGTCACCGAGCCCCCAGGTAAACCCTTGGAGGGGGAGGGACCTCGACCAAGATGTAAAACAAACACTACTGCTCAAACACACACACGCACGCACACCTACACCCAAAATACACACGTGGTTTCAGTACCAGTCTGGGTGTATTATTGCGAGGCTGATTGCAGTGTCCTGGGTGAACTGCTCTGACAACACTGTCTGCAAACAGGCTTGTTTATAAAGCTTATTCAATTGCGAGTTAGGAGCCAGAGATAACCACGGCCATGAAGCCTCCTTACTTAATCACTCTGCACACACGTTAGACACACACACACAAGCATATGATGGTGCACGGCGAGCGCACATACGTGTGTCTGTGTGCTCCAGATGCACTCCAGGGTCGTTAAAACTGATCAATGGGACAGATAGCCCTAGCCTGGCCTGAGCGGCAAGAAGAACTCTGATGAGCTCTTTCACTGGATCACATGATTTACCATCTAACTCTTGGTAGTCACTCACCCCTTCCTCTCAGGCAATCTCTCTCTCTGAGTCGCTCCCCTCTGTCTCTCTGCCTCTCCAGCTCGGTCTCTTTCTGTCCCTCTCTCCTATCTCTTTCTCTGTCTTTCTCTCTCTCTCTCTCCTCTCCAGCTCGGTCTCTCTCTGTCTCTCTCCCATCGCTCTCTCTGTCTATCTCTCGCCCATCGCCGCTCTCTCTCCCATCTATCTCTCTGTGTGTCTCTCTAGTCCATATCTCTGTCTCTCTGCCTCCCCATCTCCCTTCCTCAATTCAATTCAACAAGCACTTTATTGGCATTGAGAATGAACCCTCCCCGTCTGTCCCCCCCCCCCCCCCTCTGTCTCTGGGCGCAGAGGTGTGTACGACATCGTGGTGAAGGACGTGTGTGTGGGCCAGTACAACAACAAGGGCAGCTTCGGAGAGCTGGCGCTCATGTACAACACCCCGCGGGCCGCTACCATCGCAGCGACCGAGGAGGGGGCACTCTGGGGACTGGTGAGCGACGGTTTTATGTATATTATTTTATATCAAAGTTCACAATCAATATATAGAATGTGTGTGATGTGCTGTTGGGACCTCTGAGTGTTGTGTTATTAGTGTTTACATTAGAGACGCTATAGGAGGCAATGGGAATTGAACTGGGTTTCTTTGCGTCTGAAAAGTGATTCAGTTCAGTTGGATGGAGGATCTTTCCAGGAATGGGGTCCTCTTCTTTGAATGAGGTGACCTGTACAGTCGCCTGTGTGCTGTAAGAGCTCCTCCTTGTGGCCAGGAGGAGGAACAGGTCAAACCTAGGTTGAAATAAACGAAATTAGCTTTTATTTTATTTCTATGACCAAAGTAAATGCACTACTTAATAGTTATACGGTGATGCTGTTTGAAATTGAAAGCAGAGTCATTTGTCTGTCCAAGAGATTAATTCAATTAGATTGATTCAGGCAAACGGAAGCCATCCTCCTCCTGCTCGCCGGTTATATCCTCTTCGTTACAATAAATCTGGAAATTAACGATCTCTCTCTCTCTCTCTCTCTCTCTCTCTCTCTCTCTCTCTCTCTCTCTCTCTCTCTCTCTCTCTCTCTCTCTCTCTCTCTCTCTCTCTCTCTCTCTCTCTCTCTCTTCTCTCTCTCTCTCTCCTCTCTCTCTCTCTCTCTCTCTCTCTCTCTCTCTCTCTCTGTCCCTCTCTCTCTCTCTCTCTCTCTCTCTCTCTCTCTCTCTCTGTCTCTCTCTCTCTCTCTCTCTCTCTCTCTCTCTCTCTCTCTCTCTCTCTCTCTCTCTCTCTCTCTCTCTCCCTCTCCTGTCTCTCTCTCTCTGTCTCTCTGTCTCCCTACCTCCCTCCCTCTCGCCCTCTCTCTTTGTGCCGACTCCAGGACCGTGCCACGTTCCGCAGACTCATAGTGAAGAACAATGCGAAGAAGAGGAGGATGTATGAGGCCTTCATCGAGTCTGTGCCCCTACTGAAGAGCCTGGAGGTGAGAATGGGGAAGATGGGTCTCGTTGTTAATCTACCGTAAAACTTCAAATAAGGGCCGAGTCCCAAATTGCCGCCGGTCCCAATTAACCGCCGGGTGTAGCAAAATATATTTTATATTAAACGCCCATCCCAAATAAACGCCCGGGCCCTTAGTTGGTGTTTTACAGTAAATCAGCGGGGATTATTTTTAATGACGCTCGTTCATCTACTTGTAGGCTATTGATTTGTAGCCCACTGCTAAGGTTCGTCTTGTTTATTTTTTATTGAGTAGCCTGCCTTATGTGTTGTGGAATTTATATGGCCTGACAGGGCAAGTCCTGAATATTTGTTCTGATCTGTTTTGTGGTGCACAAAGTGTAACAATGTCGGACTGAAAAATAAAGTTTATTACGGCAGCCTTTTCCCCTTTATTATAATATCAAATTACAGCTTGCACTTGCATCAGTATTCATATTGATAGTAAACGTTCCTTATCTGTTATGTCCGGTATCAAGCCAGACGAGACGTATACCGAGTTGTCGTAGTTTATTATTAACAAGTGCTGCTGCCGACATCAAGACTGAACTTCTTCACACGCTGTCCATTTTACATCTACTGCGCATGCCTAGCTCTACTGAGCATGCTGGGAACTGGAGTACTTAATGTTATTAAGACATAACACCACAATATCCGCAAAGGGTCGCAAAGTAGTTTGAGCCGTGTCTCTCCATCTGTTACTGGTAAGTGGTAACCTCATTTGTTGCCACTGTAATTAATATACCGGTCGGCATAACATGATTAACCAATTTAAATAGGCTACAAGTACGCTAAGTGTCAGGCTACTGGTATTATTAGGCTATTATTATTAACGCTTTATTACCGGTATTATTGTTATATTTGGTGAGGTTTGGGTTGAATGGAGATACACAATTAATAAACGCAGGTCCCTAATAAATGCAGGTCCCTAATAAACGCCGGTTGATTTGAGCGATTTAAGCAAATAAACGCCCGGGCCCTTATTTGGTGTTTTACGGTACATAACATCAGCTCATTTCAATACAAAATCAAAATAAACCATGGACATGGTCTGAGCGACTACACAAGGTGCCATTTGTGTAAAGGTTTCTCTTCAAGAAACTCATGCTCTTTTGCTCTGTCTCTCTCTGTCGTTCTTTCTCTATCGTCTCTATCTGTCTCTCTGTGATGTCTTCCAATCTGTCTCTCTGCGTTGTCTCTCTATCTGTCTCTCTTTGTCGTCTCTCTGTGTCATCTCTCTGTCTTTCTGTGCTATCTCCATCTGTCTCTGTGTCTTCTCTCTGTCTCTTCGTCCCTGTTTTTCTGGGGTCTCTAGTTGTCGGAGCGGATGAAGATCGTGGACGTATTAGGCATGAGGCAGTTCACAGACTCAGAGAGGATCATCATGCAGGTCAGAGATACTCCCCTTTCTTTTGCTACAACCGGATTTTGTTTAAGAAGTAAATTCATCCATTTGGCGAACAATCATACCATCAGAATAACGTCATTTATGGTATAGTTAATTTGTTAAAAAGTGCCTAATATGATGTGATGTGAATATGATGTGCGTAAACTGTACATAATGTGGGGGGATACGTTGAATAGTCTATTGAGTGTGATCAGATGTCTGTGGGTAATGATCTCTTCTGATCCCTTGTTGCAGGGAGACAAGGCCGAGTGCTTCTACATCGTTGAGTCCGGAGCGGTGAAGATCATGATGAAGAGCAAAGTAAGTCATACCCTTCTTCGCCCTCCTCTTCCTCCTCTTTGCCTGTCAGCATGTTTTGAATGTCCCACGTGTTTCCCGTGGAAAGTCTGCGTTAATTATGTGGTATAATAGTAGTCAGTGTTTCAAAGGGCAATATAAGATGGAGCGTAAGCGGCGCGGTTCAAAGGTAATGCCGCTGGCCGTGGCAGTATTGAACATTAAGCTGGGTGTTCTGGGTTCTCCGTGTCTCTAAATACTAGACCCAAACTGCAGGACCCAATCCCTGGAAGAGCCTCTAAAGATTCCTGCAACTGGCTTTAAATTGGTGCCAAGGGAGGTCATTTGGCAAATTGAGATGAGCCGACATTAAGTCAAACCGTTCCCCCTGTTCCCTCCTCTCTACTTTCTCCCTCCTTTTTCTCCCATCTCTCTCTCTCTCCCTTTCTTCTTCCCTCTACTCTGTCTCTCTCCCCTCTCTCTCCCCACTATCATCTTATATCTACTCTGTCTCTCTCCCTTCTCTCTCCCCACTATCATCTCATCTCTACTCTGTCTCTCTCCCTTCTCTCTCCCCACTATCATCTCATCTCTACTCTGTCTTCCCCCCCTCCCTCCCTCCCTGCCTCCCTACTCTCTGTCTCACCTTCTCTCTGCCTCCCTCTCCCCCCCAGACCAAGGCGGACCATGCGGACAACATGGAGGTGGAGATCGCTCGCTGTACCCGGGGTCACTACTTCGGCGAAGCTGGCCCTGGTCACCAACAAGCCCCGCGCAGCCTCCGCATACGCCGTCGGGGACGTCAAGCTTCTGGGTACGAGGGGGATGCACGCACACACACATGCACACACACATGCACACACACACACACATACCGTACACGCACACATACCCGTACGCGGATCACACACACGCATACACATGCACACGCATACACGCACACATACAGGTACACACATACACACACACGCACGGTAGGCTAAAGTAATCTATCATAGGGCCTCCGAAACACATACTGTACATACACACTGATACACATAGCATAATGGATCTCAGGGCCTGAGAAACAAACACACACACACTGATACGCATAGCATAATGAATCATAGGTGTTATCCATGTGTAAACAATCCTACGCGCTCACACTGGAATCTACAAACACATGAATGGGGGAGAGTGGGGGAACTGGTGTAGGGGTGAGGGTGTGACTACCAGCCACAAGGTCCCGAGTTCCTGATCCCAAGCCCTTAGCAGCCTGAGGCCACATCCCTTCCTACTTTATAATGACATGTATGAATGGTAAATGAAGACTAGATATACATTGGTAGAAAAAAAATATTCTGCAGAAGGTTGTCACTGTTTACCTGTGTGTGGATACAACCTGTCATAATACCCCTCTCTCTTTCTCCCCTCTCTCTGTTTGTCTCTGTGTGTTTCCGTTTCTCTTTTGTCTGTCGTCTGCTGTTCCTTTCTTTACTGTCTTATTTGTTCTCTGCATCCCTCTCTCTCGCTCGCATGCCCACTCGCTCTCTACATCCTCTCTCTCTCTCTCTACTCGCTCTCTACATCCTCTCTCTCTCTCTCTACTCGCTCTCTACATCCTCTCTCTCTCTCTCTACTCGCTCTCTACATCCTCTCTCTCTCTCTCTACTCACTCTCTTCATCCTCTCTCTCTCTACTCACTCTACACCCTCTCTACTCGCTCTCACTCCCTCTTTCACTTTCCTCTGTCTCTCTGTCTCCCCCTCCCTCTTTCCCTCGTTCTCCCCCCCCCCCCCCCCCCCCTGCAGTAATAGACATACAGGCCTTTGAGCGACTGCTGGGCTCCTGCAAGGAGATCATGAAGAGGAACATCTCCCACTACGAGGAGCAGCTGGTCGCACTCTTCGGCTCCAGCATGGACCTCAGAGACTGAGACCCTCACTCCGGCTCCTCGCTGTGCCTTCTACACACACACACACACACACACACACACACACACACACACACACACACACACACACACACACACACACACACACACACACACACACACACACACACACACACACACACACACACACACACACACACACACACACACACACACACACCCGCCGCCGTCGTCGAGGAAAAAGAAAACGTTATGGACATTATGCCGTTGTCACCCAAGCTCAAATAAACTCTATACCGGTGTCGTTCGCATCGCAGTGTACACTGCTCCACACCGACAACGCTCTCCCTCTCTCCCTTCTTTTTCTTTTGATATGAACTCTATACAAGCATAGGATTCATATAAAAACAAAACAAAGGAGAGTGGTTTACGAATCAGTCCACAGATTTCTCAAGCCTCCTCAAGTCCCATCTCTACCGGGTGCCTCCCCCCCCCTCTTAGCAGCTGCTGAGTCAGGTGCTTGTACTCTCTTTCTCTCTCCCTTTCTGTACGTCTCTATCTGGCTCGCTGTCTCTCTCTCGCTGGCCCTCTGTCTCTGGCTCTATCTCTCTTTCTAAAGCTCTCTACACTGGAAAACACCAGTCAAAGCAGTATAGGCACACTGGCATGCACACACATACACACACACACACACTTTTATGTACTTATACCTACATAGGCACTGAAAAATACGTCCAAATCCCTTTTGTCTACTTACACTCATGTCACGCACAAACTGCTTGACACACTCCTTTATACACTCACCATATAGTTAAACACATACAAACACACATTTTTGCATAGCTTCAGTGAGCTTTAACCTACACACACCAACACTCCAAAACTAACTTTCACATGTGCAGGCATTGCATTTACATAGACACGTAGACAACACAGTTGTCGATAGCAAGCATCAGCCAAGGACACACGAACATTCTCACACAAACACTCACTCACACACGCACACACACACACACACACACACACACACACACACACACATACTTAGGCACCTGCAGTTGCAAAAACAGACACATGGGAATATGGAGAAACAAGGAAAAACTACTTACAGGAAAAAAGAATGCAAAATGCAAAAAAAACAAATAAAAATGAAGAAACGAGGAGTTTTAGAAACATTTTATGGAGATAAACAAAAAAAAGAAGCTTTGATAAAATATTATTTAAATAAACAAAAAAGTGTTTCCTCTTTTGGGAGGCGGGGGTGTGGATCTTTGTGAGTGCGCTCCACTTCTGCTGTCGTTGATTGAGTTGAGTTAGCGCTGGTGTCTTTCAGTACCACCGAAGAAGTCAAAACCAGAGCAACCCCACGTTTCTGGGTCCTTGTTATTCTGTAATTGACGCCACACAGTTGTATTAATTATTAATGTATTGTTATTATTATGATTATATATTCAGTTATTATTTTTGTTTTACTTTGACCAATTCTGATTTAAAAATAGAAAAACACCCATCCAACATCCATCAGACAAAATGTAAAACAAAAAAAATATATATTAATAAAATAAAGTTAGTGCTTATTTCTCCATGATTATTCTTGAATGAGTTGTCCTGGATTTAAAAAAAGATGAAAAAAAATAAAGCAAACATTTTGTTAAGTTTGTGGTGGTGGCTGACATTTCTTCACTTATAAACGCTCTTTCGATAACGTGTGGTGACTTATTTTTCTCTTTAATGTAGGCTAATTAATTTCCTAACTTTCCTGTGAGACTTGCTCTGTGGCTTTTTATAAAACAAGTGCAATACAAATTCACTACTTTTGTTAAACGATGTACGTAGTTACAACCCCAAAGCACTAGAGGGCTCTAGCTGGAAATCTTAGTCCACTTGTGTGCTTCACATTCACCCGCTGTCACCTATTACGCTATCGACAAACACATTTTATAGACTGGGCTAAACCTTTAATAGCTCCATGTGCTAAACGAATTTGATATCAATATCAAAGTTACCCACTAAATAAAGTGGCGTATACAGTTGTAGTTATGAAGCGTGTAACGTATATAATCTCCTCTCCTTGAAAACTTCGAGGAAGAACCTGTTATTGGATGAACTGGCAAATTCTTCACAATGTAAGTATAACTTCAATGTCCTGTTGTATAATGTAAATGTTTTGTATAACATACAAGTCTGCTTTACCCTTAGTCGTTTGCTGCTATTCATGAATACACGTCTTGACTCGATGGAGATTACACTGAGAACTACATCTAGCCAACTGTGTTTCTGCATGCCTGCCTGGTAATGAATGGGCATGAGTGTGTAACTAACACTATATCACACAGCACACCAGCTCGCAGTTATAATTTGAGAAGTTGTATTGCAATAGGTAGTGCTCTTATAATACGTCCTGGTAGCCAGTGACATCATTGCCTTTTTTGGCTTGCAGAGTTTATTTCTGGTGAGGAAGTACTTCTGGATATATACTTCCTTATATGGCCATACGGCTAATACGTTCTTATTTTAAATCCATTGGTTTTTTCAGCAAGTTTATTATTCGTATAAATACCCAATACCTATGCTTTAAGAGTATTGGGTAAGTCTTTGCAGGTGTAGACCTTTACTTATCCAGCGACCCAGATCTGGGTCTGGGTGGGGGGCGGGCTACGTGTTTGAATCCCAGCCGAAAGGTTCTGGGTTCGAACCCAATGTCCAAAGTCCTTACCTGTAGGCATCCTAAAGTAAAAATGACCTTACCCCTTACATGCCCCTTCCATATATATATATATATTCATCACACAACATAAATGGTTGTCTTTTTGTTTAAGTCTAAAAGAGGTGTCTGGAAATGGCCAGGACTTGTTGAGGTCCTGCACCCCCTTTTCCTGTTATTTCCTGGGAGAAGCCATGACTGATTATTCAGGGTTATAGTCACGCAGTTCTCCCTGTAAAGTCTACAGAGTTAAAACCCCCCTTTTTTTTGCAAAGTGACAGTTCTTAGCCTTCACAGCACAAACGAGAATGCCCCACTCTGAGTCGGGGCGCACAAGATTAAGCCAAATAATTGTTAAGGACAATCAAGAGTGACGACGCTCCATTTGCACAAGCCAGGGAACGGTACCACACTGTGTACCTAAACAGTGTACTCTACATTTGATGTTTAGAATTCCCCCATCAAGGTCAAACCTTATTAAACGTCAGATGGAGCCATTCCAATCTCTTTTGTGACCACTTTAAGGATATGATATCCATCCTCTTGGCCGATATGTCAGTCTTATAGTCCCCCCAAACGTACACTCAGCCAAACTGTGTTCAATCTGTGAACCAAAAACAGCAAAGAGCTTCTTCACTAAATAGGGTGGCAGATAATGGGTGGTAGATGAAGAGTGGAAGACGAAGAGGAGCTTACAATGTGGGATAGGCGGGGGGGGGGGGGGGTATAGTCTCGAGGGTCAAGGGTGTTTGACCCCAAGCCGAAAGGGTTCTGGGTTCCAAGGCCAACGTCCTCCGCTTCCTTGAGCAAGCGGCCTAACCCCCACCCCCACACCACCACACCACCATCAATAAACGTCCACTCACGGCCCCGGCTTCAGAGTGACAGCTCTTCTATCTGTCGTTAGATTATCACCCTGCAGACCGGTTTCCTGTTGCGTACTCCCAACATCCTCTTGTTTTCTAACGTGTCATCGCGGGTGGATGAGGGTGTGTGTCAGGGGCTGGAGGTTCATAGCCCTTGAGAGAGTGGTGTTTGTCTAGTCTCTCATCCCGCAGTCGAAGTGTTTTCATCCCCTGGCCTCCCTGTCTTCAGCTCCTCCGGTGAGTCCTCGTTGGCTGGGGTACCTCCCAATTTGAACTGTAATTGGATGAAACGCGGGTCATTAATTAAACAGGATTGTTTGTCCTCTTTGGGCGGTATCGCAAACAAAGTCATGAAATAAATCCCCTGTTGTTGGGAAGTGCAAAGATGCCCTTTGGAAAGTATGAAAATGGGAGCTTTGAAAAAAAAAAAAAAAACGAAAACAGAGCGAACTTACTTGTGTGATGCAACCCCATTTATCAATATGTTGACCTATACTCATGTGATGACCCTCTGTTGTTTGGAAGCCAGTAACGGCTGTTACTTTGAATTCTTAAACGTATCGTGATTTATATATCATTACTGTGTGTAGTAAAAAATATGCTTATGTTGATCGACTATTCCATATTGCCCAATCCCTACCGTATCTGAAGGATGGTCTGTCTGTCTTTGGGGGGGTTGGGCTGCTGCTTGATGCGGTGTGCTCAAAGATTGGTCTGATAAGTGATACCGATGTATGGCGGACTCCCCATTGGTGGATTTGCCTACACAGGACCAACACAGGAGCAACAGAATGCAAGACGCTCAGCACTGATCGAAGACCAAAACGGTGCCACCTGTTGAGTGGATCACAACAGCTCTCCTTGTTCCTGGATCTTGCATACGCAGAACATCTCTTCTCTCTGCTTGTGAACGCGATGTTATCATGCTGCTCTGTGGTTGGTGTGTTGGGTCACACACCACCTACTTCTCTTTTCAACGAGTTTCATCTCTTCAACGATTAGAGGACTTCATGTGCACTCCATCCTTGCATACCAATGCAGCCCGTTATTTCTCTTGAGCCAAAAAGATGTATTTATAACAGTTGGCACTGGCGGTTGGAAATCAATATTAGGATTACAAATCGAAAAAAAAGGTCAGCGAGCCCTGCAAGGAAAATGTTTAAAAGATGTTTCACTGGGTAAAAGCAAGCAACTCGTGTCGTAGTTAACAGTTAACACGCGTGTGTTTCAACTGTCACATTCAATTCGGTCACACACAGAGCATGGCACTAATATGAGCACGTGTTGGGATATCAACCGCATGCTGAACTAGTGGGCCTGGCTGTGTGAGGAGACCTTTGCATGGGGGTTTGGTCCGCAAAGACACTGAAATCAGCAACGACTGAACACGGAGGACGATGATTGACAGGTGATTTCCCCTTCAACCCCCCACCCCCACCCCCCCTTCCTCATCACAACAGGTGTGACCCGTCGGAAACACCGGACTCTCCGAGCCAATCAGACAAAAACGGCACGCCGGCGCTTCCTCAAAGCCCCGACGACCTCCGCCGCCACGGCCTCAGTCCCGGCCCCGCCCGTGACGCCGATATCGGGCTCGAGGCTCCGGGGGAGACGGGACCTCGTGTTCATCGCCATGGTAACGGACAGCCCCAGGAGGAGGAGGAGGGGGTCCGGGTGGTCCCCATCCACTGGCGGCCCGACCTCCTGCCCCGCTGCGCCGACCTGGTGAACGGGGAGTGGCGGCGGAGCCGGGGCGCGCGGCTCCACTCGCTGCAGAAGTCCTGCCAGGAGTTCCCCGTCAGCCTGGTGCTGCTGGCCGGGCCCCCGGGGGCCGAGCGGCTGCTGGGCCACGCCCGCCTCTCCCGGGTGGTGGGCCACGGGGCCAGCCTCTTCGTGGAGTCGGTGGTGGTGCCGGCGGCGGAGCGCGGCAAGGGCCACGGCCGCGCCCTGATGGAGCTGACGGAGCGCTACTGCCGCGGCCGCGGGTTCCGCCGGCTGTGCCTCACCACCCACGACAAGCAGGGCTTCTACGGCCGCCTGGGCTACGCGGCTTCGGGCCCCGTGCAGAGCGCGGGGGCCCTGGCCTCCGTCGTTCCCCTGGAGACGCTGCACAAGCTAATGAAGCCCTCGCCTTCAGCCGTCTCTCGTCCGGGAACAGCGCCGCCGTCGCCTGTAGCTCCGCCAGCCGACGCCGTTCCGCCCCCACCACCACCTCCTCCGCTCCCTCGAGTAGCGCTTCTCCACTCTCTTCCTCCCCCACCAGCACCACCACCAACTCTGCCACAACCGTCTCTACCCTGTCTCACTCCCCCTACCTGTATCCCTCCCCCCACCACCTCCTTTACCACCTCCCCCACCACCACCTCCACCCTTTGCTCCACCTCCATCCCCTATTCACTCCGTCGCTCCTCCTCCTCCTCCTCCTCCTCCTCCTCTCTCTTCCCCCCCATCAGTGGAGCACATGACCACGATGGACACTCCCTACCGGGATGCCAGGGGAACGCCCATATTCTGGATGCACAAAGACATCTGAAGCCCTGAACATGAAGCAATATACCTGATGCCCTGCAGTGTGCCTGCAGGCCTGTGCGGCAGACAGATGCAAACACAATAGCGGGTGACGCAATTCACGGTGGCTCTAACAAGGCAATGGACCTGCCTGATTGGGTGACTGAAGGTTCAACCTGGTTCAACCTTACACGCGCACACACAGACGTTGAGTTTGTAGTGTAAGTGTGTACCTGGGAAGCAGCGACCGAAGACGACGGACAAGAATTGGGAGGAATTCTTCTGCCATGTCTAGCTTGTATGATCAGATGTCTTGACACATACGTTACCTTCGCAAGGTGGTTGAATGGACGGATCTGGTTGGGTGCTCTGGGGTACTGTGTGCTTTACTCACACGTTTTAGTAAGGGACTTTATAGAAGCAGCTATTGCTGCTGCTGTACCCAAGTCTCAAAGTATCAAAAACCAATGAACCAGTCTCTATCAAAAACCATTGAACCAGTCTCTATCATAAACCAGTGAACCAGTCTCTATCATAAACCATTGAACCAGTCTCTATCATAAACCATTGAACCAGTCTCTATCATAAACCAATGAACCAGTCTCTATCAAAAACCATTGAACCAGTCTCTATCATAAACCATTGAACCAGTCTCTATCATAAACCATTGAACCAGTCTCTCTATCAAAAACCATTGAAACCAGTCTCTATCAAAAACCATTGAACCAGTCTCTATCATAAACCATTGAAACCAGGTCTCTATCAAAAAACCATTGAACCAGTCTCTATCAAAAACCATTGAACCAGTCTCTATCATAAACCAGTGAACCAGTCTCTATCATAAACCATTGAACCAGTCTCTATCATAAACCATTGAACCAGTCTCTATCATAAACCATTGAACCAGTCTCTATCATAAACCATTGAACCAGTCTCTATCATAAACCATTGAACCAGTCTCTATCATAAACCATTGAACCAGTCTCTATCATAAACCATTGAACCAGTCTCTATCATAAACCATTGAACCAGTCTCTATCATAAACCATTGAACCAGTCTCTATCATAAACCATTGAACCAGTCTCTCATCATAAACCATTTGAACCAGTCTCTATACATAAACCATGAGAAACCAGTCTCTATCATAAACCAGTTGAACCAGTCTCTTATCAATAAACCAATTGAACCAGTTCTCTATCATAAACCATTTGAACCAGTCTCTATCATAAACCATTTGAACCAGTCTCTTATTCATAAACCATTGAACCAGTCTCTATCAAAAAACCATTGAACCAGTCCTCTATCATAAACCATTTGAACCAGTCTCTATCATAAACCATTGAAACCAGTCTCTATCATAAAACCATTGAACCAGTCTCTATCATCAAAAACCATTGAACCAGTCTCTATCATAAACCATTGAACCAGTCTCTATCATAAACCAATTGAACCAGTCTCTATCATAAACCATTGAAACCAGTCTCTATCAATAACATCAATGAACCAGTCTCTATCATAAACCAGTGAACCAGTCTCTATCATTAAACCATTGAACCAGTCTCTATCATAAACCAATTGAACCAGTCCTCTATCATAAACCATTGAACCGAGTCTCTATCATAAACACATTGAACCAGTCTCTATTCATAAACCATATGAACCAGTCTCTGTCATCATAAACCATTGAACCAGTCTCTATCAAAAACCATTGAACCAGTCTCTATCATAAACCATTGAACCAGTCTCTATCATAAACCATTGAACCAGTCTCTATCATAAACCATTGAACCAGTCTCTATCATAAACCATTGAACCAGTCTCTATCATAAACCAGTGAACCAGTCTCTATCATAAACCAATGAACCAGTCTCTATCAAAAACCATTGAACCAGTCTCTATCATAAACCAGTGAACCAGTCTCTATCATAAACCATTGAACCAGTCTCTATCATAAACCAGTGAACCAGTCTCTATCATAAACCATTGAACCAGTCTCTATCATAAACCAGTTGAACCAGTCTCTATCATAAACCAGTGAACCGTCTCAATGTTAATAGAATTCTCGATTTGGAGATTTTATTGGATATAAAATCTAATAATGATATACTCCTTTGAACACATAAAATGTGTTTTTAGAAAGTCAAATCATGTACATTTATTTATAATGTAAATAAATAATCTAAAGTGCTCTATAATTCGCCTCGTAGGGCTTGCCAAATTAGTTTTGAAGATAATGGACTTTCAAAAAGAAAATGACCAGTTCATGTATGGCATTATTGTTTTACTGCCCATTGTGTTTTATTCAAAGAAATAAATACTTTTCTCACCATGTTGATTCCCTATTATCGTGTTTACTTACTTTTTATCTCGCATCCGTATTAAGACGTTGCCTTATTGTATCTGAGTGACCACTAAAGAAAACATTACCATAGCTTTGATGGTACTATCTGTAAAATGCAGTCTTATAGTTATCATTCACAAGTAAATGTTCTGTCATCAGCGGAAACGTTCTGTGCATGCAATATTGCACCGTCATGTCCGCCTGCGTTATTTCGAAAACAAAGATATCATCAACAGTTCTGTCAGTTCCTTCAACCATCATTTGAAGGCCATCGCATAAGACCGGCCTTCTGCCTTCCAACCCGCCCATTGGTTCTTTATTTGACTTTATAACACCCGTCTCTCCTATAAATACAGAATGCACAGCCCCTAAAGGCTCTCAACCTCTCTCCCTTCAGGACCAAGAACACCCCCTCGCAGCCCCAACCACATGGAGCTGTCTGCCCCCCCTCTCCTCCTCCTCCTCCTCCTCCTCCTCCTCGTCTCCCCTCCACCCTGCGCCAGCCACCAGCCCGGCCCCCCCACGCCTCCGGACCTCTCCCGCCTGCAGGGGTCGGCCCCGGTGGTGACGGGCCGTCCGTTCGTGGTGGTCTGGAACATGCCCACCGCCCACTGTGAGACCCTCTACGGGGTGCATCTCAACTTGGGGGACTTTGACATCGTGGTGAACTCTCAACAGCACTTTGACGGACAGGTGAGTCAATGAGTGCTGAGGCTGCTCGATTATGGGGCAAAAAAATCATAGTCTCGATTATTTTGGTCAATATTGGAATCATGATTATTTTTGAGACATGAAATGTCAGTTCTCCTAAAAAAAAATGTAACAAAATGTTCAAATATAAAATAATGTACAAATATGTATTCAGCTGTTCTGCAATTTATATTAAGCAATTAATGAATAAAATAAATAGACTTAAAATAATAATAAAAAATAAACGTTTGAACTAATTATATTAGTTTAGAGATCGTCATCAAAATCTCGATACATTTTTTATTAATCCCACAGCCCTAGGTCAATGCCAACCCCCGTTCCCAGGCGGTTACCTTCCCTAAGTGTGAGAGAGAGAGAGAGGGAGAGAGGGGGAGAGCGGGAGGGGGAGAGGGGGAGAGAGAGAGAGACACTGACTGACTGACTGACTGACTGACTGACTGACTGACTGACTGACTGACTGACTGACTGGGTTTAACCGAGAGGGAGAATCTTCCGATAAATGGATATCCGTTAAGTATTCATCCGAACATGTTATATTCTCCTTAGTCATGTTGTTTTCCTGGCTGTTGACTTGTGTACACAGCTCATTGGAAGTCAGATAAAAGAACAGCGTTGTGGTTCACCAGCATGACTCCACAATTCATGGAATTGGTGCCGTAGATTCCTTAACCAGAATTAGAATGTGTTAGTTAGAAGTCTTTTGTTTATCCAACCAGTCCTAGATGATGCCATTCTACCTCATGTAAATCATGTCTACTAATAAATTTCTATTACCACTATTATTATTCATACAGCATTTCTTTACGCTGTTTGTGCCAAACTGTGTCGTTAAGGCAACAATAACCACACTCAGGACTCTAAGACAACAGCCCACAGACTCATATCAGTTGGCAGGATCAAACACATGAAGCGATCGAGAGAAAGAACCCTTAACCGACACCACACACAGTGTAAACCCTCGGCTCCTCTGATCATGGTTCCACGTCGTCGACGCAACGCAAGAGGGTTTACGAACCCGTTACGTTCTTGCGGACCCTTCCTTGTGACCACCGCAAGGGGCCTGACGTGCGCCTCCTAGAAAGGATATCCTTGCGTCGAGGCGACGGCAACAGCAAGGGCTGTGATTGGTCCGCTCACTAAAACCCGACGCAGAACCAAAAAACTGGTTTGTGACTCTGTCGAAGCATCTGCATGGTCCTTGTGATGCGTAGAAGTGTCTCCTTCCCCCCCCCCCCCTTCCCCAGAACATGACCATCTTCTACCGCGACCGCCTGGGGCTGTACCCCTTCTTGTTCCACGACGGCACCAGGGTTAACGGCGGCCTGCCGCAGAGCGCCGACCTGGGGGCCCACCTGACCCTCGCCGGGGACCAGATCTCCCGCCGGCTGCGCCCCGACTTCGCGGGCCTGGCCGTCATCGACTGGGAGGAATGGCGCCCGCTGTGGGCGCGCAACTTCGACTCCAAGAAGGTGTACCGCCGGCAGTCGGTGAAGCGGGTGCGGGAGACGCGGCCCGACCTGAAGGGGGCGCAGGAGGTGACGGAGGAGGCCAAGAGGGAGTTTGAGGACGGGGCGCGCCGGGTAATGGGGGAGACCCTGCGCCTGGGGGTCACGGAGCGGCCAGGCGGGCTCTGGGGGTACTACGGGTTCCCCGCCTGCTACAACGATCCACAGAATAAACCCAGAGGTGAGAAGGGGTCCGTCGTCCCGTGGGGGCGAGGGTACACACGTTCTGTACTCGAGTAGAAGGCAAGGCAAGGCAACTTTATTCATGTGGCACTTTTTATAAACAAGGCAGACTGGAAGTGCTTCACGTAGAAAAGAAAAGAAAAGAAAATAGACAAAAGAAAACGGAGGCAAAGTAATAATAATGCATTCTAGAAAGTGCATTGTATTTAAGATTTAGCAGAAGGCTAAAGTCAAACCTTTAGCCTACTTCTAAGAAGGATAGATACTTGTGAGGAAAACCGAATCTGGTAAAAGTCAGACAGATTCAACTTCTTTACTTCAGTAAAAGTGAAAAAAGTACCAGCTCTGAAATGTACTAAAGAATGAAAGTAAAAAAGTGTACCCTCAGGAAACGACTTGGCTAAAGAACTGTGCCCCACTTTAATTTTTTACTTTGATTATTTTTAGATAACAGCATTGAATAAACAAAAGAAAGCATCGAAATACACAATCTGCAGACTGGGAATTGGAAATAAAGAATTGCAGAACTTAAACATTTATCATTACAACAAACCGCAGCATTCAGTCGGTGACACAGTGGTTTTGGCCCGGGGCTCATGGCTGTGCTGTGTCCCCCTCCGTGCTGCTGTCAGGGGCTAACTACACGGGGGAGTGCCACCCGGGGACCAGGCGGCTCAATGACAGGCTGGACTGGCTGTGGAGCGAGTCCACCGCCCTGTACCCCAGCATCTACCTGCCCCAGAGGCTGGCAGGGGCCCCGGAGTCTGCGCTCATGGTCCGGTAAGAGAGGGGGGTGTGTGTGTGTGGGTGGGTGGGTGGGTGGGTGGGTGGGTGGGTGGTGTGTGTGAGAGTGGGATGTGTGTGTGTGTAAAAGTGAGATTGTGTGTGTGTAAAAGTGAGATTGTGTGTGTGTAAAAGTGAGATTGCGTGTGTGTGTGTGTGTGTGTGTGTGTGTGTGTGTGTGTGTGTGTGTGTGTGTGTGTGTGTGTGTGTGTGTGTGTGTGTGTGTGTGTGTGTGTGTGTGTGTGTGTGTGTGTGTGTTGTGGCAACCCGGCCCCCCCACTGGCTGGTCTCACGGCAAGGATTACGCTTAATAGAGGATTTTAAGCCGTAGGCGGCGTTTATTTGCAGAACAGGAAGGAATCCGCTCGAGCCGTGCTTGCGTAGCGGACTAGGGTCTCCGAGAGCCTCGTAGTCGTCGTCGTCTGTTCCGTCGTTCTCTCTCGTGAAGGCGGTTGCTTCCACGGTGTCACTCGGTCCCGGGTTGTCCCGTCTGGGCTCCTTTTGAGCCCAACCCTCGTCCTTTCCCTCTCTCCGGTCAACTGTTCCCGATTCGCGCTGATTGGGGGGAGGGGTGTGGGGCCTCTCTGCTGCCGGCTGGTGGGTGAACGGCGGTACACACCCTCCACCACTAGTCCCCGGGCTTCTCCTGTTTGGGCCCGGGTGCCACACTCCTTCACCGCCTAGCTGAAACTCCCCGGTCGGCTGGGTCCCACCCCAGGCAGGCATCCCGACGCGAACAAGGCGTCGGCGTTGGCGTGTTCCTGCCCGGGCGGTGGTCTATGTGGAGCCGGAAGTCTTGGGAGGGCCAGGAACCACCTCGTCACTCCGGGGCGTTGGTGTCCTTTGGCGCTGGCCATCCACTTAAGGGGGGCATGGTCGGTGACCAGGGTGAAACTCCCGACCCACCAGGTTAGGTACCAGAGCTTCTCCAGGGTCCACTTGATGGCGAGGGCCTCCTTCTCCACCGTGGAGTAGTTCTTCTCGTTGGGGAGGAGCTTCCGACTGATTGTAAATTATCCGGGTGCTCCTCTCCGGCCCGGACCTGGGACAGACAGCTCCTCCCCAGCCCTACTTCCGAGGCCGTCTGTGTGCACAATGAAGAGGGGAAGCAAAAATCAGGGTTATGAGTATCGGCTCCGAGCAGATGCTTCTCGGAGCGTCCCGAAGGCCTTCTCGGCTGCCTCGGACCACCTAATCCGGTCGGGCAGGGCCTTCCCGGGTCAGGTCGTTGAGCGGGCTGGCCAGTGTGGCGAAACCGGGTATGAAGGCGCTGGTAGTACCCCACCAGCCCTAAGAACGACTTTCACCTGTTTTTTTTGTTGGTGGGGCGGCGGCCAGTCCCGATGGCAGCCACCTTGCTCTCCTGTGGCCGGACGTTGCCCCGCCCTACCTGGTACCCCAGGTAGGCCGTCTCCTCCAGCCCGAGGCGGCATTTGGCTGTGTTGGTGGTGAGGCCGGCCTTCCGCAGCTCCCCCAGCCAGCACGGCCCGCAGCTGTCGGAGATGGAATGTCCCAGCTATCACTGTGGATAATGATATCGTCAATTGTAAGGCGGCGGCGTACGCCGGTGATGGGCCGCCGGAGGAGCTGGTCCATCATCCTCTGGAACGTAGCGGGGGCTCCGTGGACGCCGAAGGGGAGGAGCGGTGTACTGGTACAGACCCCCCGGTGTCGCGAACGCCGTCCTTCTCCCGGGCGGACGCGGGTCAGCGGGTACCTGTGCCAGTACCCCCTTAGTCAGTTCTAGTGGGGTGAGGTACCTGGCCGGTCCGAGACGCTCGATCAACTCGTTCCACCCCGGGGCATTGGGGTAAGCGTCAAACTCCGAGGCCTCGTTCAGCCTCCGGAAGTCGTTGCAAAACGCGGTACGTTCCATCCGGTTTGGGTACAAGAACGACTGGGCTGGACCAGGCGCTGCGTGACTCCTCGATGACCCGGAGTTTTTGAGCATGCGGCGTCACCTCCTCCTGGATGGCCTCCCGCGCCTCGCTTCCGGGACCCTGTACGGGGGACTCTCTCACCCGTCACTCCCCGGCGCCGTCCGGGATATGCATGGCAGGCGATGGTTGTCCTCCTCCCGGGATCTCCGAGAACACATCCCGGTGGCTGCAGTACCTATGGCCTCGAGATCCTGTTTCTGGCCGGGCTGAGGTCTTCCCCCATTCGGGACCACCGGGGGTTGGCAACGGGCTGCCAGCCGCCGGGGTGCTGGTCTGGGGGGGTCCCCTCCCCGCTCTCCCATCGCTTTTCAGGAGGTTGATGTGGTATAGTTGGGTGGGCTTGCGTCTCCCCGGGCTGCCCGTACCCGGTAGTTCACCTCCCCCATCCGTTCGACCACCTCGTACGGACCTCTGCCACTTGGCGAGGAATTTGCACTCTCAACGGTGGGCACCAAGTACCAGTACCAGAGGTCCCTGGTAGGAGGTGTGCGCAGCTGGGCCCCCCGGTTGTAGACCCTCGCCTGGGCCTGTGTGCTCGCCTGAGGTGGTCGCGCACGATGGGCCACACTCTGGCCATTGCGGTCCTCTCACCTGCTCGACGTGGTCGAGCGTTGTCCGGTGGGGTGACGCTGACTCTCCCACGCCTCCTTGGCGAGGTCCAGGATCCCTCGGGGTCTCCTCCCGGTACAGCAGCTTCAAACGGTGAGAAGCCGGTGGAGGCCTGGGGCATCCTCCCGCACGGCGAACAGGACATTGGGTAGCAGGTGTGTCCAGTTTTTTCCCGTCCGCCGTCCATGGCCTTCCCTCAGCATCTGTTTGAGGGTCTTGTTGAAGAACCGCTTCCACGAGTCCGTCCGTCTGGGGGTGGTACACCGACGTCCGGAGGTGTTTAACCTGGAGGAGGCTGAGAAGCTCTTTTAGTTAACCCCGCGACATAAAGCATGTCCCTGGTCATGTTAGGATCCTCCCTCGCTATCCCCCACCCCGACTGAAGACAACAGCATCAGCTCCCGTGCTACGGTCTTAAGCCGTTGCGGCGCGGAGGGGCAGGGCTTTCCGGATACCGGTGGCGTAGTCCCACCAGGAACCAGGATGTACCGGTGTCCCCCGGCTGGTCTTGGGGAGGGGTCCCACAATGTCGAGAGCTAATTCTGTTCAAACGGGTCTCGGATGATTGGGCTGGGGATCAAAGGGGCTTCTAGCCGTGGCCTCGAGGGCGCTGACCGCTGACACTCTGGGCAGGCCCCTGGCAGTACCCTTCCACGTCCCCTTTTTACCCTCTGGCCAGTAGAACCGTGCTTAAAACCCCGTTTCCCTGGTTTTTGTCCATGCCCCAGGTTGGGCCCCACAGAAGGTGTGAGTGGGCCCATAAAGAGTACTTACTCACGTACCCAGCGCGGGATCAACCAAATTGCTTCCCTCACCGCCCTCCACTCCCCCAACGGCTACCTCTGTACAGCAGCCCCGCCTCTAGTGCTGAAGTGTGGGTGCGGTGTGTGACTCACCGAATCCCGGGCTTGCCCCTCGTGGGCCTGGACCTGGGCTCCACGCGTGCTTGAGCGCCTCGTCCTGGAGCTGGGCCGTGGCGAACTGCCGCCGGGGCGTGTTGAGTCTTCCCTCCCGTCCTTGCGAAAGTCCGAGAGCTCAGTAAGGGGGGGAGCTCTCCAGCGTCCCCGGCCGCTCGAGCCGGAGAGGGTTTCCGGGGGTGTCGTGTGGGTCCGGCGGTTCGGTCCCTTGAGTGTCCTCCGGTCGCGCGGATCGGGGAGCCCGGTGGAGAGTGTCCGTTCCCCGCGGAGTCCTGGTCCTCCTCCGTCTGGCCTACCGGGATGGTGGGGAGCCTGGTGGCCCCGCAGGCCTGACGTGCTCCCTCGTCCCGCGGCGGGGGTGTTCCCTCCGGCTCCGACGCATCGCGCGCTGCGGTCCACAACCGGTGGAAATCGAGACAGTCCCTCCCTATCAGGCAGCGAGGGGACCGGGAGCTGGGTACGATCCCCGGGCCGCGTCTCGGTGAACACCCCGTTACGGGTCCGGATGAC
The DNA here is from genome assembly GCA_900291075.1 of Melanogrammus aeglefinus. Taxonomy (NCBI): domain Eukaryota; kingdom Metazoa; phylum Chordata; class Actinopteri; order Gadiformes; family Gadidae; genus Melanogrammus; species Melanogrammus aeglefinus. The sequence goes on along the minus strand of OLKM01000387.1, from coordinate 1,558 downwards.
ACTGGCAGGTCTCGTTATGTCCGGGTGTCGCCGTGCAGCGCAGGCTACCTCCATGGGCACTCCCCCCCTTCCCGCCCCGCCAATCGGGACGAAGGAGCGGTGACCACGTGCCGTGTCCACGAGGGCCTGCTGTGTCCTGGTTCAGTCACCCGCGCGGGAGGGTGGACGTCCGGGCTCCCCTGCGTCAAACAGTAGTCTGCCAGCTCCGCACGTCGGCCCGATACCCCGGTCTGCGTAGGCCACCGATCGACGTCCCGGATTATCGGCCAGTCGACTGGGCGGACCGAGGGCCGGGTGTCGCAGCCGTAACACCGCCTCCACTCACGCCTTCCTGGTCCAGGATCAGGGGGTCGGTGGGATGTCACTGGGGCCCCGGCCGCGGTTCCCCGCGGTGCCCGGCGGGCCGGCCGCGACGTCGGGGAGGCGTCCCGGCCCGACGCATCAATAATTGGCCACCTGCCAGTTCTCGAGACGGTTGACCAGGTCATCGACGGTGTCGGTGGGTGGTGCTGGCCATCATCCGTCGGGCGTCCGCTCGGCAGGCGGCGGAAGCACGAGCAGTCCGAAATGATCACCGCCGATCAAATAGGCTGGGCCTTCCCCCGTCGTCAACCACCGCTTCACTAGCCGGTGACCTGCTTCTGCTCCCGACGGGGGCCCCGACAGTCGAGCCGCCTCATTCTTGACACGCTGCCCGGGCCGGAGTTTGTGGCCTAGTGGCTAAATCGCCTGTTAAGAGCCGGGTACCTCGGCGGTCGTCGCCGCAAGGTCCCTGGCTCGCCTGCTGAGCGGTCGTGAGGAACGGGTCAGGCATGGGGCCCACTGGCCTCGGGCCGCTTCTCCCGGGCGAGTCCGCTCAAAAACTCGAAGGTACCCCTACGTGCGGTCCCCGGGCCTAGTTTTGTGGAGGCGGGGCGGTGGTCGGCGCGACGTCGGGACTGTAGGGGCGCTGCCTGGGGTCGGCTAGGGGCGGGCGGGGTTTCGCGCCGGAGGCGTTGGCCGCGGCGTGAGTCGCAGCGGGATTTGCTGGCGAGTTGCATCACGAGCGTGAGGGGCCGTGCGGACGGTGGGGGGTGATGCCAGGTTTTCTTCCTGCGGTCTTCCCGTGCTAGTGCGTAGCGCGACCGCCTGCTCCTGGAATTGTTTGTGGCGCCGCTGGCTGCCAATCCGGGAGGTGGCTGTCGATGTGAGGTGTCGGCTTACCGTGGACTTGGCTGGCCGGTTCAGATGTGCCTGCGATTCTCCACCGAGTAGGTGTCAGAGACCGGCCCCGCCACCCACGCTGTCCACGGGCAAGAGATTACGCTATAAGGATTGTTACAGCCGATACGGGCGATTTATGCAGGAGAACAGGAAGGAAGATCGCTCGAGCCGTTGGGGCTGCGTACGCGACCTAGGTGCTCCGAGGGTCCTGCGTAGGTCGTGCGTTCGGTGGTGCCGTCGGTGTCCTCTCGTGAAGGCGGTTGCGTTTCCACTGGGTGGTGTCACTCGGGGTGCGGCGGTGTGGCGGTGGATCCCGTCTGGGGCTCCTTTTTTGAGCCCAAGCCCTCGTTCCTTT
>OLKM01000386.1:274406-337074 GCA_900291075.1 Melanogrammus aeglefinus | reverse complement strand
ACACACACACACAAGAAGACCCCCGACTTTCGTCCCAGCTTATCGACGCCACACCTCCGCAAATTAGAGTGTAAACCCTCCCCCTCCCTGGCCGGCACGATACTATGGTTCTGCGACGAAATAGCCAAGGTACGGCGTAGCTCGTAAATTAGCATGGTATTCACCAGACAATTTTTCCTGAAAAACTAATCATTCCTACATTGGGACGCGCTGGTTGAATTTTTCCGCGTTTGCCGCACGGCAACGGTTTGAACCGCCCAGCTTACCCCCATCAGAGAATCAAGTCACCGCATTTAGCTTTGGACGATCGCACACACGAAGTACCCCATCGTTCCGAGAGGGGAAATCAGTTTTCCTTCTTGGCCTTATAAAGAAAGAGAGAGAGAGAGAGAGAGAGAGAGAGAGAGAACGTTTTTTTTAGGGGGGGGTTTGGTTGTCCCAGCTAATAATAAAATTCCGCTAGCGTCAAGTAGGATGATTGAATTGTTGTTTAGGTCGTTGTTTACCGTCTTTGGAATGGTGTTGTGGTTCTCTCGCAGAATCGAGCCTCCTGATGTGAGCTTTGGCCCAGAAGGCGCTTCTCCTCCACGGACTTGGCCTGAAACAGAGCATTCCCTTCAGACAGCTCACTGACACCGCGCCATAACGCGCAGACGTGATGTCGACGTGAACCCGACACAACTCAGACGGTTATCCGTTTGGACGTGAACGCAAACCGCAACAGTCATTTCTCCTACCAATTGACCTCATGGCCGTTCAACACTAAAGGAAACACTCACACACACCTGCTACTGGGAAAGCAGTAGGAATAGCGGCTTCTTCATGCTATTCAAGAGAGACGAAAGAAGTAGACGAATGAAGAGGAAGAGAGAGAGGACATGAGGAGGAGCAGCTGTGGGTGTAGGCAGCTGCCAGGGGGGGGCCGCGCGTCCCGGTTACCCTGCACAGTGTGGAGCTGCTTGGGTGTGCTTGAATGGATGACGCTGAAGGTCCAGAGGGTCTTAGCGCTGTCCAGCAGCATCATCAGGTGGAGCACTGCGGGCAGAACAGAGGCCCCCGACGTCAGTGGGGGTCCGGACAGAGGCCTTGGGGGAACCCCTTCAATGTTTCTCTTTCGTGTCGAGGAATGTATTTGGATGGAAGCTCTGTTGTATTTGGCACACATTCCTTTCACCATTACAATAGTATACTCCCTCGACAGTCAACTGCCACACGTCATGATGATAGGCAAGAGGAGCGCAGTGGATTGGATAGAGAGAGACACATCGTCCAGAGAAACAACATTGAGTCGCGCAGAAGAACCCACAGCGGGTGTGGTCGGTCGGCCCACCCGGTCTTCCTTACCGAGAGATGTGGATCTTGCAGACGTAGTGCTTTCTCTCTCTCTTGGTAATTGAGCAAGCGGTCCTCTGGAACAGGAAGAGGGTCCGGCTGTTCTTGGCTTCGCGGCACATGAAAGCTCTCCCCTCCAGCACCCAGCGCTCTCCGCAGGTGGTGAAGGTCGGGCCCCTTCCAGTTATCAGAGAGAACTGGATCTCCCTGGACACAGTGCATGGAGAGAAGGCAACGGGGGACCGGGGGGGGGAGAGAAAACACAGTACGTGACCCAAGCGCTCACTGCAGATAGTTGTGTAGTGAGCATTTGGAGGGAAAAAACAACTGAAAGATGATGGAATCAAATAATGAAAGGCGAGTCCGCATATCGGATTGAATGGCATTAGTTTCGGGTAATTATAAAATACATGAGTGAAGGTGAACTGAAAGATGTATATTTATCGATGTAGAGACTGACTGTCTCATGCTTCAACAGATAAATAAATTATTACAAACGGTCTAGATTTTCTCTCAATCCACGACGGTGGACAACATAACCGAAGTTGCCGTGAAGAAGATTTAACTCAACGACCAGTCCAAAAGCGAACCCGGGAAGGTTGTATGGATTGGAACCTTTTCCTTTCGGACTCAAGAGAGGGAAGGGATGAAGAGATCAGAATGTGTGTTGTGTGGTTGACCGGCCTCTAAATCAACAAGAATGTGTAAACCTCTTGACTCACAGTAGGGGGTTGTGGGAGTGGCCCTTCACAAGCTGTCAATTGCCTGTATAACGCCACCCACACACCGTGTGTGCTGTGTGTGTGTGTGTGTGTGTGTGTGTGTGTGTGTGTGTGTGTGTTGTGTGTGTGTGGTGTGTGTGTGTGTGTGTGTGTGTGTGTGTGTGTGTGTGTGTGTGGTTTGTGTGTGTGTGTGTGGTGTGTGTGATTTCTAACCTGCAGTCGGACTGCGTGCTCATGCTTCCTCTTCATATCATTGATGTCAGCCGAGGCCACGCCGGTCATGGTGTCGATGGCCTCCTGGATGACCTCGGTAGCCAATCTCCTCGGGTATCATAGTGCCGGGCGATTTTCCGTCAAGGGAGAAGGCATGGGATCAAGCCTTGGGGATCATGGACCTTGGGAAGCATGCCGCTAGAACACAAATGGACCGATATAGGGCAACAGTGAGGTGGCCCGACGGGGCTGCAGAGGTTAAAAGATGTTGACGTCTTGGGGAGGGGGAACAGAGGTTGAGGCAGGGACACCATCACTACTCCAGCAGCAGGTGGTAACTTGAGGATTCTGCTGGACTGGCTTGAGCAAGGTAGGAGCCCGAGAGCAGCGAGCGGCTTTCAGGGAAGCCTGACGGTCCCTGAAAGAACTTGGCCAGGTTCTTGCTCCTCATCAGTCTGTGAGGGCCACCGCGAGCCTGGAGGACAACCATCGGATCAATAACAATTGAGTGCTTGTCAACAACATCGTGTTTGGCAGGAGCATGAAATGAAAACCACTCTTAAGTTCTTGGGTTGAGTTCAAAGAGGAGGCTTGGTGAAAACCACTGTACTACTTACTTACTTGGGTTAGTTGGTGCATTTACTGTGTGTAGATTACAAAGTATTCGCTCTGGGAACAAGAAGGCAGAAAAAACGGATCGATCGTGGCCCTTTCCTTGCAGACGCTCTGAAGACAGTTAACGTAAATTTAAGACGACTAACGATAGCCAGAACGAAGAAAAAGAAGTAAAGCAAAGAATGAAGGAAGAACGAAAGAAAGACCACTTGATCGAACTAGCAGTTTAGTTTTCAGGTTATTTGGTCACGGTAACAAGGAAATGTGTTTCAGAGAAACCAGGTCAGCTCGAGTCATATACAAGGATATAAATAGCGGTCAACCTAATTTTTCAACAATACAAAATGGATGCAATTCAATGTAACACAATGTAACATCATGAATATCCGTACTCTGTATCAACCACAGCAGAGGATCAACCCGTGAGATGGGAAGGGGAAGGGGGAGATTGGGGAGAACCTTGAACTCTGCTTCATCCTTGTCAACAAAACCACCTGGCGATGGCCACTGGATTCGCTTCTCCACGAGAGCGTCCAAGGACTGCAGCAGCTCACTAACGTACAGAGAAGGAGAGAGATATTGCTTCAGTACTCTAACAGACGGGGAAGCCTACATTTTATTTATCATTTTAATAATTGTTTTGGCATTAGGGAAATTTCCTTCAAGATGCTGTGGCAGTGGCTTATGTGGAGTTATACAAGCTCTCCTTGTTGCCGAGAGCAAGCCAATTTCTGGCAGGAAATGGAAGAGGAACAAGATTTGGTATACCCAAACCAATATGCAAAGACCCGACGGACACGGACACATCACACACACACACACACACACACACACACACACACACACACACACACTACACACACACACACACACACACACACACCCACACACACACACACACACACACACACACACACACACACCAGATAACACCATAATCACAATATAATTCATTCATCTGTGCTCTGTTGCTGAGCCATGAATCAATCAGATAGAAGGACAGGGTTCTAGCCGAGGCCAGACCTAGAGGGGCCTTGCGGGGGGGGGGGGGGGGGGGGGGGGGGGAAACAAGGTTAACTCTGGAGGAGAGTCGATGTGGAATACACTGGGGCACAAGGGAGGGAGGAGCCAGGAGTGCAATGCCACAACACAGCACAGCAGCTTTCAAGATAAAAGCGTCCGCACTACAACAAGGGAAACACCAAACTCAAAAAGCACAAGTCGGTCAACATCCAGGAACTTCCATCAAAATAATATTTGATGTCGGTGATGCTTGACTGGGTCGTAGGTAGCATAGAACCATAAATGACGTCGTCAATATTGGTTCTTGCAGCTGGAATGTGTTTGTGTTGCCAATAGTTAAGGTTGGTCTTAGTTACAAGAAACCTCACCCGTCGTGTCAAATATTAACTGAATAACTGTAGAGCTGATAGACAAATCCCCAGTCAGTAGGTTCATGTTTGGACTTTGACTGACAGCAAACAGGTGCTTTCTCTCTCTGTGTGTGTGTGTGTGTGTGTGTGTGTGTGTGTGTGTGTGTGTGTGTGTGTGTGTGTGTGTGTGTGTGTGTGTGTGTGTGTGTGTGTGTGTGTGTGTGTGTGTGTGTGTGTGTGTGTGTGTTGTCTGCTATAGCACCTGTGTGGCTGCATTGGCCTTGGTATAAACTTGACATTTTGAAAATGTTACGCGAGTGCATTGAAAACATAGGAAGACCATTTAAATGACAAACTGACCTATATGGTGGTGGCAAATACCAGAGATGTGGACTCGAGTCACATGACTTGGACTCGAGTCAGACTCGAGTCATGATTTTGATGACTTCAGACTCGACTTGCCAAATTACGCATGACTTGCGACTCGACTTAGACTTGACTGCTATTGACTTGAGACTTGACTCGGACTTTGCCTCTTTTGACTTGTAATGACTCGACACGTTCTTGAGTCAAAAAACATTTATTGTTTTAGATATCTAAACCTATTTCCCGCCTTAGAGGGCTAGACACCCAAGACGCATTCACTTCCGTGATGAGATGAAAAAAAAACACAGAAAGCGAAGTCAAATCTACACTTTAATAATATCAAAAACAAAATTTTCGATGTCATTTATACTTTATTCAGGAATAACAGCTTTAGTTTCATATCTGCTGCGTTTTGAGTTAGTCCCATTGAAGCTGGCTGGCCAGCCTCTGACACTTAAGACATCGTAAACTAAATCATTGTTCAACCCACTTACATTTTGTTCAAAAAATGTGACAAAATCTACACAGTCATATCTTCAATAATATCTTAAACTTAAATTTCGATATCATTTATGCTTTCTTCAGAATCACAGTTTAAGTTTCATATCGGCTTCGTTTCAGTTGGTCTCATTGATTTACGTTGACGCTGGAGGTGAGGCCATTCAGGCAGTGTTGCCAGATTGGGCGGTTCTCCCACCCTATTTGGCTACTTTTAACAACATAAGATTTTATTTCGGCACATGCGCATATCATATAACACATTTGAAAACAGAAACATATGAACTACTTATTATTAAACTATTGATTAAGAAATTTACACATTAGAGTGGATATGTGGGAAATTATGATCAATAGCCTAATATTGACATTAAATGAAAATACATGGTAAACTTGTTCAAGACTTGAAAAAGTTTGGGACTTGGATTCGACTTGGCTTTGTGGTGTGACTATTTGACTTGGACTCGACTTGCCTTTCCTTGTCTTGACTTGACTTCGACTATGTTTACGCGAGTGCATTGGAACTACATGAGAAGACCATTTAAATGACAAACTGACCTATATGGTGGTGGCAAATACACTTCAACCTCAACCTTGATCACTCACAGAACCTTTAACCTGTCTCTGATAGACAAACACAGAAGTAGGCGGTATCGTGTCCTCAATCAACACCGCAGAGTCACGAAAATACAATATGAGAGGATTTCTAGTAAGAGACTGATGTAGTGTAATATGGTCCCATTATCGAGCAGACATTGAGGCTATTGAATGGAGGCTAAACAAGGCTAACCTGAGCCTCAACAGGGTTATGCCATTGAGCCAGCACGTAGCTGGTAAAGTTCTGTTTTGAGTCGTTAAGGAGCCCCGCCAAGGTGAGGATCTCAGTCTGCCAAAGTGTGCCTACATGAACACAAACGCCTCCGAGACATGGTCTCAGAGGCGTTTCACCAGAGTCCAGCTGGAACCGGGAGGCTACCTGGGGGGGGGAGCTAATGACGTGAGTCTCCTGTGACTATTACATTTTTTACATTTTTTATATAAGCAGAACCTACACTGCTCTGCTCTCCCTAGGTAAGAGAAGGAAGAGGTCAATTAAAGAGGATCTAATTAAATGGCACCTGCATGCATTTTTTATCACCAACGGTGTATAAGAGGGAGAACCGAATGCATCACTACAAATGAAATAGATAATGTTCGGTGACTGCTTTCAATTACGACGGACGTTATTGAATAAAAAGTGGTGAATATTGATCCATTCCAACAAATGTAATTGTCAGTAGGCTTGTAAGAGTAAATGAGTAGTACATAAGCAGGTTGCTGACTTCTGTCAGACACGCAGGCGACGTTCAACTCATCCTTGTTATGTGGACGCAAATTCACAAAGCAAGAGTTTTCTTTCTCTTAGGAAACAGAAACCACAGCTGTAACTGGGCGAGTTTCTGTTTGTTTAGGTTACATGGCCACCCCCCCCCCCCATACCAACTCACACCCACCCACACGTGTAACATACCTGTTGAACACATAGATATCATCTATGTTTCCGAAGAGGGCACAGACTTGTTCTGGGAGTATGGGAAGGTCTCCTGCGTCGATGATCTGAGCCAAATAATCCTGAAAGAAAAAGTATAAAAGAATGCTTAGAAAAATCACACACCGAAGTTTTCCAGTTAATGCACTCGATCGTCACATATTCAATTTCAAGTGCTTCCCACTAGAGGGTGCAGTTGCACAAAGAACACGGCTTCCTTGTACCTTGCGATATTTTCCATTAAATCTAATGGACCACCCAATATCTGACATGACCTGTTAGAATTGATGGTGCGTACACTATTTAATAACTGGGGGTTTCTAGTGTAATTATTCTTTAATGGTTGTCTTAAGGCAATCACACATTTATTTATATATTTATACTTTTCTTTGTTTTAAAGATATTTCGCCAGTGACCGTGGACTAGTCTAGACCCATTTATCCAGACTACTACGGTCAGGATAGCTCTTCCCGAAACCAGTACTCCCCAGGCAATCCATCCAAAAGCAGAAATTCAGAATAGAGGGTCGCGCACAGATGTGGACGTTGACACTGCCTGCCGTCCAATCACACGCTGGTGTGCCCGACCAAACCACTCAGACTAAGTACAGAGCGGGACAGACGCACGGGAGGCAAACACGCTGACAAACAAACCAGTAAACAACCCTGTACACAAACCCTGTGCCCTCCTGGTAGGGGCGCTATAGACATTGTTCTTGAGCGCATAGACACACACACTGCAGACTAAGTAGGGTCATCCCTTCACACTGGACGCCTAAAGCGGGAGTCCAGTGTGAGCATTCCAGTGCAGTGAGGCCAATGCTGACGTACGTTAGACAGGCTGTCTCCTGTATCCATGTAACACACACACACACACACACACACACACACACACACACACACACACACACACACACACACACACACACACACACACACACACACACACACACACACACACACAAAAGGAAGCGCAGAGTGTTGACGACTGGACCTTCCGGTGGTCGGACCATGAACTCCACTCAAGTTCATGGTTGGGTTCTGGTGTGGCCGTGGCCTGGTGTGAGAAACAGCTCAAGTAACAACTTAAGAGGGCGTGGCCAATCGGGATATGAGGAAGCGCCGCTTCCGAGAATGCAGGGAGCGGCGAGCGGCTTTGGGGTGTGTCCAGACCAGGTGTTTGCAGTTGCAGGGGACGTGTGAGAGCAACCAAAGCGGAACAACTGTCGCACCGTTACCGTAAACGTGTGTGGGCACCGGGGGGGGGGGGGGTGGAGCCGTGGCCCTGGTACCATGGCCCTCAAGGCCCCGCTGGCGGGGCTCCGCGGAGCCACACTTTACACGTCAACGTTGAGTAAAAGAGGGCCAGTTTCACAACGGCACACATCCTTAAAAAAGATGGCGTTAGTGGTGTGGGGTGTGCGCACGCTGGCCTGCGTGTGCACATCTGCCGGCGAGGGCCTTGTTAAAATTCCTGACACAAATGAGAACAGTTTCTCTGAAACTGCGGAGTAAATGTGGCCGACATGGCATTCACAGACTGCAGTTTAAAACTTTATTTTAAAAAGAGCTGCTCCCCTCGTCATCTGGGTTGCTTCTCCCATTGGCGTGGGGATAAAGAAGCATGTGTTGGCCGGGGGGGGGGGGGTGTCCGAGAGTCCCGGCCCAGAAGGTGCAGCTCCTCTTGTTACCCGTATGGAGTAAGCAGTCCTGGGAGAAGCTGAGCTGTCTGTCAAGGGTGTGTGTGACCGCTCACTGTGTGTCTGACACACAGTGAGCGCTCACACTCAGTCACACTGACGCCAGCAGCTCAGTCCCTCACAAGCAGACAGAGCGAGGAGCCTGCTAATAAACCAGGGTGGTGGTAGTGTGACAGCAGCACAGAGGCCTTTGGGCTTGCTGGAGACCAGAGATGGTGTCAAGAGGTAGCATCACGTCGAGAGCATTTGACATCAACTCCAAGACGGAGACGTGAGCGGCGGTGTAGACCGTCGTTCCCCTGAACCTCTCGGTCGTGCCGGACCTGCTTTGTGTCTCCGCTTTGAAGTCCAAACATGAGCCGTTCCCCAGCCCAGACCACGGCCTGTGTTTGTCACGGCGCCGTAAATATTTAGACGCAGATAACGTAAACCGCTCTTTGGCATACTTTTGAGTTATTTTCCGAATTATAGGCCCTTAAGAGCTCTGCCGAGCTTAAGCAAGTCATCTTTTGATTTTCTGTGGCCAAATTCCAGACAGACAATCGCCCGTGACAAAGAGCAGCAGACGCCGAGTCCTATGAGAAGACTGAGTGAAATCACAGACGCACACACACACACACACACACACACACACACACAGTTAATATACCCCTGAATAGGTAAAGCAGGCGGCGAAAGTCAACGCCATATAGAATTTCCTAGAATGTCAATGCATTAGGTTGCATTCCCTGCATGTATGCAAACCATCCGTCGGGTGCGCTACGAGTGGGTGTGGGCAGCATGGCCCCGCCCTCTCACCTCCACGATGCTGCGGAGGTCCCGCACATACATGCGTTCCGTCTCGATGATCTCCATGACGACGCGGTCCACGTAGGACAGCTCGGGGTTGGGCGCCATGGCGTCTGCGGCGACCGGCGACGATTGGCCGTAAGATGGCCCCCCTACTCCTCCTCCTCCTCTTCGACCGCAGGTCCTCTCTGCGTGGCAATAGTTCCTCTGGGAGCCCAGAACCACCCCCTCCCGCTGCTCACCGCACTGGCCCCAGGGGGCCCCCCGGCATGGGCTCTTCCGCCTTCCCTGCACGCCGTTGCCCTGGCTGGGTCTCAGCCGGAGGTCCACGTCCTCCTCGCTGGGGCAGGGCGGGGGGGTGGAGGAGGAGGAGGAGGAGGAGGGAGGCTGGAGGGTCGCTGTGCTGCCGAAGAGGCTGAGGCCGTCCCGGGACGAGTCCGACGACAGGGTGGACACCAGGCTCACGGGCCTCCGGCCGGGCTCCTCCCTGAGGTCCCTGCAGAGGCGCGGGGGACCGTACGGGTGGGGGTCCGCGCGGGGAGGAGGGTGTTCGCTGGCGGAGAGAGGCGAGCGCAGCTGAGCACATTCTGGAGAAGGAACACACACACACACACACACACACACACACACACACACACACACACACACACACACACACACACACACACTTATTTGACTTTTAAGAGTTATAGGTTTTATAGTCGACATTTAGATTTTTAGATATACAGTACATAAACACACAGACATTTAATGAATGCTATTTGAAAAGTAGAGTTTGCATATGGGGTGCACGTGCGGCAAGTGAAGCACATTTCCTATAAACACCATCAATTCAACCAGTTACATCCGGAGGCACTTGTCCTGGTGTTGACCTCTGCAGTAATTTGCCCTGACAGTGGGGCTCGCCCCCCCCCCCACTGGTCGGACAGGGAGGCACCTTGGCGGGTCCTGAGCCCCGTCGTTGGCGCACCCGTGCCCCCGCTCTAGAGCGGTTGATTTACTGTGAGAGGGTCTCGCTCTCAAATCATTACTGACGCGGCTCTAATTACCACGCTAGCACTCTGGTGGAAAACTTTGCCATTTCCTTTTTTCTCCCTGCGCATAGCGCAGCGCTCACCTTGGAAAAACACAGGGAGGGGTGGGGAGGGTTAGGAACGCCGCACAGGAGGAGAGAAAAATGGGAAAAGGGAAACCGGGATCGAGGCTAGCCTGCTTTGTTTATATGTCTTTGCTTTTTTTTTTTTTATTTGGCCACGTATGAAATCAAGTGAAACTTAATCCATATTCAATTTCACATTCTTTCTTTGCCAGATGGGAGAATTTCCCTCGCAAACCTTCCTGTCCAAATACATGAAGTCACTGTGGTACGGGCAGGGCCCTCTCAGCGGCCACTGTGCAGCCGGCTCCGTTTCCTCAAATATTCGCCGGGCCAAAGGGGTCGAAGCCATTTCGCTAAAAGTCTGGAGAATAGGAGGCTTGTCGGTTCAGTTTGCCTGCAGGCTAATAAGCACAGCCCCTCTGGAAGGGCCGGCCATCATGGAGAATCAAAAGCTTGGCAGGAGGACCGGGTCAGTAAGTAATTCAATGTTGGCGAGCAGCGAACCCAAAGCCCCGTTACTGCCCTATATAGGGTTAGCAGTCGACGTGATAGGAGCTGGAAAAGCCAGAGAAGCCCCTGACAGCCATAAGGATTACTGCGGAACAAAGCCCCCGGGTAATAACACAGGCCTGTGGTCGGAAAACCTACTGTGAAAAAATGACGAGCAACGTCCACTCCTGTTCGGATTCTACCAATGATTTGTGTCGAACCTGGAGGCGTTTGGTGTAAACGGCGCTACAAAATGTAACTGTTCATTTCATGTCTTTTTCCCCACACGACTGCGTTTAAAAAAGAGACAGAATACAGCTGTTGGCGAAATACGCATTCCATATTGCCTTTGACTCAGGAGAATGTTAATCACTGGAAAATAAAAGAAGGAAGAGCATGCCAAGCGTTTACTATGGTGAATCAAGCTGTAGTACGAACATGGACCCACAGACATGGAACTTCCACAAACTTTCCATGAGTCAGTACTGAGCTAATGCCTCAGATCCTGGTTCATGCTGCTCGTCTTGGCCCGCAATCCACAACAACAACAGTCCCTCTCTCTCCGTCTCATTCTCCCGCGCTCTCCCCCTCTCCGTCTCTTTCTCCATCCCTCTCCCTCCGCGACACAGTTCCCATGCCCGCCTGACCAACCACTAGAAAGAGAGAGACGCACCATAACTGACAGACGTTTGACGCCTTAGAGACAGAGAGAGTCGCGTGTAAGCGATGGTGCCGCCACACTCAACAAATGGCCGGGAGTCACCGCGAGGGCACTCTCCTCCCTCTAAAGCCTCAGCCTTTACTTTTGGTTTGGATTTGAACGAACCCAGGCATCCGACCCTCCCTTCCTCCCTTCCTCCCTTCCCCTCCCGTCTGAAAAAGTGCTGCGCTGCAGACGGAGCCAAGTCAACAGAGGCCAGCGGGACCCGGGGGGGGGGGGGGCCAGTCATGGCTCTTTATTTGTTTTTTTGCAAAGTCACAAATTACCACCACGTTGATTATGCTTCCATGACTGCACGGCTGTGCGTTGTAGGGCATGCTGCAAACATATCCGTTGATAATGCAAGGCTGATATTATCCTAGCCATCTTTGTTGTGTAGGGTAGGCTAAATGGGTAAACCTAACAATTGTTAGTGCTTGGCACTTGGTGCTATGAACATCCTTACTGCATCGACAGCGATATAAAATTTCTCTTTCTTCTGACAAATGTTCTTATTGCAAGTCGCTTTGGTTAAAAGCGTCTGCTAAATGCCCTAAATGTAAATGTGAATGTTAATGTGGTAGCAACTGCACCATCTTTTGATGGGTGGATGAATGTGTGTGTTAATGGGTGAACGAGGAGGCCAAACCGTATAGTGGCCAAACCGGTTTGGACAGGAAATTGATCTTGAGGCCGTGTCACAGATATCCAAGTCAATGAAAGCGTGCGGTATTCAGGACAACAAACCCTCACGCGCTGCAGCGCGAGCAATTATTCTATTCCAAGAAACTGCCTAGGCTTATCCGCTGCCTCTTTTAGTGCTGCGAGCACGGCACTTGACTACACAGGTTCCCGGCGATGGCCCACTACACAGGACATGGACTTTACAGACACTGCATTGTCCCCAGCGGACACCACAAAATACAGGCTGGGAAAACACCGCAGCCACCACCGCCAGAGATCCACTGAGAGGCTTTGTTGAAACGGCCACATGTGGAGGAATGCAAATAAGCGGGTGAACAAATTAGATGTAGATATACTCGGCGCTGGCCAGGCCCCGTTGAGGCAAGGCCAAAGCTTTGCTTCTGCTTGGGAACAGGGAGTGTGTGTGATGCTACCCGCAGCTCTTGGAAGGGATGTGACTTTTGAGGAAGTAAAATCGACCTGTGGTAACTGGAGACTGACAGACTCTTTCCCATTAATGTCCAACCTGTGTGAACCTTATTTTGCCTGCACTTCCTCTTTTGAGTCATCAACTTCGTGGTGGCTTCCTGTCGCCCTGGAAGGAGGAAGTGCATTGCACGCCACAACGTTTCAAGTTGGGGAATTAACGCGTGTCTCCTCGTCCCACTTGTTGAATTTATTCATCCTGTGACCGTCATCTACAACCACAGGTCAACGGTTCACTAGGAGATAGGTCTTCACAGCCTTCCCACTATTGGCAAAACCGTAGGTTGCAATATCATCAATATTGTATTCCTGCGTGAAATTATTTCACTCTTGCATTTAAAATAACAACAGCAATTGTTTACAACCTGTTAATAGTTCCTCAGCGACAGCTACAACTAACACCACAACGAAAACTACTGTTATTTACAATTGTGAATGACGATAACACATGTCATTAGAGCAGTGACAGATAGGGGAACAGCTGATGCACACACTGCAGAAGTGAGCCCTCCAACTTGGAGACAGAGCATGTGCAGGCAAGTGTCTACCAACACATAGAAAGGACCATGAGGTGTGGAAAAAGTGGCAAGCGTCAAGACATGGTGGCAGAGAAAGTAAGAGAGAAAGAGAATGTGTGTGTACTTAAAGGATTAGATACAAGATATACAGAGGAGGTAACTATTGAGGCTATGTGTGCATATTTCATTATGTTGATTTTAGGAGCATTTGGAATTAGACATATCTAAACAAGAAGCATCGTCATGCTCAGCCGAATTCCAAACGTAACCGTTCAATAGAATTGCTTGAGGTTTAAAGACAATGAGTCTCAAAACTGGATTCAATAATTATCTTTCCATCATGTGATTCTGTCCCATGGTTAACTATTTGAACTAACGGGAAAAAAAATGAATCAGCAGTTTTTGTAAATGTAATTAATAGTTAACTCCCCCAATGTAACCATTAACCAGGGGCAAGTATAGTATTTGAACTTGCTAGATTTTCCCGAAAAATCCTTTAGTTGACCATACAGACCCCCAGCAAGTTGTGCTACAGGGCCCTTTGAGGCGGCTTTAGAGAGGCCGGGGGCATAGCATGACTGCTCAGTAAGTTTACACCAGCAGCAGGAAGGTCTGATGTGGCTTACGTATGCACCGAGGAGCAGTTGTTACCGAATACCAAATGGTGGGGGAAAAGCATCGCTGGCATTCCACAGAAGTGATCAACCCCCAAGTTATAATTCTTTGAATTCCTGTTAATCCTGGGTTAACATTTCCAGAAAAACATGTGTTAATGGCCACATGCATGACCGCACTGTCTTTTGTCATAAATTAGTAACTTTAACCTGAACTTTAACCTGGCTTAGAAGTAAATCAGACGCGTCAAACCAAAACCGTTTTTCCATCTTTTTGATGGAGCCATTCGCTCCATCATCTCAGGTATTAAACGGAGCAGAGGTTCTCCACTTGTTCCAAGCAGACAAGAGTAAGGTAATATGCAGGGGGGCCTTGATGACTAATGAGTCTCGAACCAGTGTCGTGTCTACCGCCGTGCGCGTCAGACGCAGCTTATCAGACAATGGAGGCAATTCATAAACCTGCTCCCAGTGACATCATCGTGGCAGTGGGCCCGCCACGCGTGGCCTAATAAGGTAAGCGTCTGAGGCCCAGAATAGAGCGTCTGAGGTTGAATAGTTCAGCACCTGCATATTAGTTACATGCTGCTGTAGCTCTTCGGGATACAAACCCATGGTGATCGTTATCCACCCACGTGAGAGAGACCACAAAGGCCTCCATTTAGAGATCAGCATCACTACCACTTGATCGCACCGAAACGTGTCCAACCTGAATGAGTCCACGACGCAGGCTACCTTTCTGATCCGCTTAGTTTCATCTACACTGAGGACACCAGCATGGTGTCCTCAGAACTGTTTTTGTTAGTGACCTCTTATATCTGTTGACAGGGATCTTTGCATTTTTGTATGCAAGATATTTTCCAATACTTATTCTATTACCATATTCTATTCAAGTACCACATCTGATACGACTGGTAGCCTACTAGTATTGATGCAGTCATAATTTCATTATTAGGAACATTCTGTTACCGGGGGTCATATCAAACTTAGGTGCCAAACATACAACCGTTGTTATCAGAACCTTGGTTCGTGATGTTCTATGGATTACAACAGATCTGAATCACTTCCTGTGAGAGTTACTTTTTTTTTTTATTATCGATTGCAACACCGAATGATGTTGCAACCTGCATTTCTTTCTCTTACTGAGTCTTGAGCATATTAATCTGCAGTGACACCAGTGTACAAGAATTTTAAGGAAAACATCAGTCCTATAATTTCAAGCATGGCTGAGACAGAACAACAACAAAATGGACACCAGATGAAAACATGTACGATAGTAGTGGCCCTACAATGCGTGACGTCATACTTTCCTAATTTAGATGCGTACGAGACCACAACAGATCGACATAAACAAGGTAATAACAACCTTAGTTTAAGGATGACCGGTTTAAAAATTGCCACACATAAACTGCATTGTTACTCCTGAAATAATGAACATACTCCGAGATCCAGACATTTTTCATAACTCCTTGACGCCACGCATTTACGACTGCGGAGGTCGAGCAAGTTTCACCATGGAGCAAGAGTGAGGAGTTTGAGTTGCAGTCAACCTTGTGTGATCCCAACACTTTTACGGTGTAGCTCTACAGACTTGTGTGCATCCTTGTGCATTCTGCGTTCCCAAAACCGTGGACACGGCCGTTTTAACCCCATGTCTGAGAACAACAAATAAACCACGAGAACGGCCACCAAATACTCGCGACACAACCAAAAATAACCTTAGCCACACAGGGCACACGTCGTTTTATGAAAATCAGGGGCTGAGGTAGAGGCACAGCTAGGGCGCTGTCAAGCATCATCATGCAAACACAGATGCAAAGCGTGCCCGGGCCCAGAGTTCAGTCATCAATAGGAAGTCGAGAGTCCTCTTGCTCTCCCGCCAAATCATTACTCGTACGTTCCGCAGCAAAACAAGCCTGCGCCTGCTACGTGCGTCACTGTTCACTGGCCTGCCCCTGTCTGCTGACTCATGTCACGCAGTGATACAGCTCGCTCTGTATCAAGTATGAAAGAGCGAGAAGAGAGATGCACCATGTGAAATTCCAGACTAGTGTGCAATGATCAAATTGGATAAAAGTACATGAACTGTACACTACAGTCTACAGTCATGACAGAAACAGGCCTGAGACTTTCTGCGGTTAGGCTACAGATTAACCAGGCTTGACACATCAAGGCGGTGGAAGTCCTTGGTAGAATTACAAAACAGAATAATATTGCCCAATGTCAACGCTTAGATGTTAGTGACATGCTTGACCCTAGATATACTCGTTCCCTTACGAAACGCACAAATGGTTCTCTAAAACAGGAACAATGGTCTATTCAGCAGAATGTACAACTTCTCTATTAAAAACATACTCCCAGTCCCTGCTCCTCCATACCAAATCATAGTCACCAGGACTGGTTCAAGACTCGTCCATTATGTACTTCACTGTACAGGAAGGGAGACGCTGGGACGTTTGCTGTGGACTTGAAAAACAACACATCCTTGGCAGCCCTTAAAAGCGTGTGTGGAGCCGGAACAACCTGGGATCTAATTGGCAGATTAGGGTCCAATTTGCCGACATTGACATTCCTTCACATACTTCACACTAGTTCAGAGGGAGGCCCCCGTTTAAAAACAGCAAGGGAGCTGGTGTCCCCCAGCGTTCCTCTGGTAGAACGAGGAGGAAAGCCCCCCCCCCCCCCCCCACGGTACATCTCCTCCCCCAGTCTTGAGGACTGAGCTCTTTTTTTAGGAACGAGGAAGGAGGGGGGGGGGGGGGGGGGGGTTCGTGGGGGGGGTAGTTGCTGGTGTTGGTGTAGTTACTCCTCCCAACGGTGAATGGCTCCCCCATAGGAGGGCAGGACACATATTAACAAAGGTACCTCAAAAGGACTAGGCCCCAGGCCCTTACAAAACCATTACCAAACAGCCAGATCCAGGGGCCCGGAGAGAATACGCCAGAACAGAGCGGGGCTTGGTTTCTCACACACACACACACACACACACACATACACACACACACGTTGCCCATCCCTCTGAGCCCTTTCTTGCCTTGTTAATAATTAGCCTGAAGGTTGGTAAATAAAGTCCACTGGACGACCAGTGCGGAGTATAAACACAACCCCAACCTGCATTCCAAACTGACACGCAAGGTCAAAGCATGGTTGGGAAACGTCAGGGGAATTCAACGGTCCAAGGGTGAAACGTGCGTGCGCTTGGCAGCATCCACTAATGCTGAGCTTGAAATAACAACCTTGCTAGCAGACAACGCTCGTTCGCATTTTAAGAAAGTTCATTTGAATGAACTTTCAAGTTTATTTACAATGAGCTTAGGAACTAATGTGCTTATTGGTTGAAAAAGTCGCGGGAAAATGGCGTTTCCCAGAAAGCACCTAATTGCTCCATGATATCCTTTCACCAGGCCACCATTTCCACCGTGAAAACATTGAGGCATGTCTCCCGACGTATCGAAACGACACAACTGCACAAAAGCTATAGATGTAATCCGCTCAACCTCGTCAGTCTCCCTCGAGAGGTTCTCTAAAGGAGCCAGCAGTGCGTGTTGACCTCAGTGCATTGGCATGCGATGATCCACTTAGGAAGCGCCTACACTCAGCAGCCCCTCACCCTTCTTACCTCACAGCCGGGCAAGACCCCCGCCGGCGCACGGGGAACCCTGTCCCTTCACCACAGCGCCCATCTGCTCTGAACAGCCCCACAAAGCCAAGAACTGACCGGTAGCGATCTCGCTGTTACATTGATGCCTGTTGAAATCGTACAGATGTTGCTAGTTATTGGAAGCAAGAAGTTTGACAACATAGTAGGAAATGTGGCCAGGATTTTCCAGTCTGCTGCTGCCTCGGTGTGGGGAAGACACAAATCTGGTTTGATCTATTCTTCTAATCCTTGATCCAACACCACATAAAGCACTGGTTTGAGTAATGAATGGTTACACACACACACACACACACACACACACACACACACACACACACACACACACACACACACACACACACACACACACACACACACACACACACACACACACACACACACACACACACACACACACGGAGGTGCGACTCCCTGGTAAACTTTACCACCAGGCTGACAGTCCACAGCCCGGCCACGTCATCCTGTTAGCACCTCCCTGTGGAGTCCACCCTGTTGGGTGGGCACCAGGGACGCAGCTGTGTGTGTGTGTGTGGGGGGGACCCTCCAGTCAGGTCACTCAGACGTTTGTCCGCGGGCAGTGTCCTCCTTTACACGGTGGGGGGGGGGGGGGGGGGGTCTTCAGTGTGTGTGCTGTTCAGCATTTCGGTGGTCCGTCAGTTGACCTAGTCAAGCTTCTCCTCATCCCTAATGCTTGTACTTCCAATGCTCAGCAATCACGGCTCGCATTGTAACCGAACGGGAAAGATTGTATTCTCCAAGGAATAGCAGCCAAACATCAATGTTAAAACTTAAGGTGAATAATGTTGTCCTTTAGGGTTGTCCCGGTATGTGACATTAGGGTGGGAAAACTCTGCTCTACTGAGGCATTGTGCATAGTGTTCTCATGGCGCCACTATGCAAATATAATGGATACCTGGAGAAAACCCATTAACCCAGTGTTCTGCATTATGCAACCGATAAAGGTTTATGGATCCAAATGAGCCACGGAGAGGTCTTTTAAACGGTATGGCCAAAACACAGGGCCTGTAACTAATGTGGTTAATCCACTGGAAGAGTTGTATAGGAGGAATGCCATTGTCGGGTGGCAGTAAAATGATTTACATTGAAATTAAATGGTTTTGTGGAGGGAGAAATGGAGTCGGGGCATGACAATGTGGTGAGATACAGCGGGACCCCCGGCTGTGGAGCCACCACATCACAACAGGGGGGGGGGGGGGGGGGGGGTCTTAAAAAAACGAAAATCATCTACCGTTACGGGAATAACGGGACACCAGAACGGTGGAGCGGAAAGAGAAGCCTCAGTGGGCAGGCTTCAGGGTCAGACAGTCATTTATGGCGGCAGTGATAACCCCGCAGAACGGGGAGGTGCTTGGGAGTTGGGCAGTGATTGAGCTTCCAGGCGGTTAGGCCCGTAATGGAGTTCCAGTCTACAGGGCTCAGAGGGAGCAGACACTGCCAGGCTCACCCAGCCCTGCCATGCCTCATCTGCATCCACAGCCCAGCGGCCCAGTGGTGTGGAAAAGCTGGAGTGATTGGATATGATCCACCACCACTGCAGTGATCTCCCATGCCCCCCCCCCCCCCCAGCCACAGTGAAATATGTAGGTTCTGCAGACACAGCTAGAGCAGACACACTGAGGTTGGGTGCGTCAGTGGGAAGCCACGTCTTTCGAGGGAGAGATGGTGTTGTTTGTTGACGTCCCAGGCATGTGACGTGGCCTGTGCTTTGGAGACCAGCTGTGCAATGGCTTCTTACTTGATAGGACGGTCAACCATCTTGAGTTTCAACAACTGGTTGCAGGGACCATAAAACTGTGGGATTGGTTTTATTGCAATTTGCTCCCTTTGGGAACTTGAAAAAGCCTGTTGAGTTAGCCCTCAGATCTTTTTGCCAGACAATGTACTTAACATTCAGGGTCAAAATCCACGTTCTGCTTTGGTTCAATTGAAGTCATAACTAGAAAAATGAAAGGAGTGCTAGCTGCAGAGAGTGATAATAAGCACCCCTCATTAATGCAAACATGCATTCAGGAACTGATAACAAATCTTGACCTCTCATTGCTGACAGAGGTCCGTTACTTCAGGACAGCGTCTGATGTTTCTGGTGTCCTGCCGCTCCAGGCGCTCCACAGACCGCTTATTGTTTACCTCGGGGGGCCGAGTGCGGGTTTATCCCGGAGGCGTGTGTCTCCTAAACCCGTCGTCTAATCACCACCTCACACTTTGCATTCTCAGCTGCTCAGTACCTTAACCACCAGCCTCAGACAACACGTTAAACAGACAAACACTGGTGCAGGCTGTGGGTGGGTTTGTCTCCGGGTTAAAGACTTGTGAAGCACGAGAGATTTTTTTGAACATTAAGAGTGCATGCAGTCGGAGCTGAATGCACTTTCGAAGGAATCAAAAAATCAGGACACAAATCTTAAGGAGGTGGCACATAACCCGCCCAAATCCCCCCCATCCCCACATCCCTGGCTGCAGGCCTCTCTTGGCAACAGCCACACTAAAAAGGCCCAGAGGAAGAGCGGGAGGGGAGGAAAAGAAACCATTGACACATTGCTATTCTTTGGCCCAGAGAGGAAGCCCAGGGCTAAATGTTCAGCCGAGAGGAGGGAAGGCTCTGGCAGTATGGGAAGGGGCTGGGTGAGCAGCAGTGCAGACAGACAAACACAAAGAGGCCCTCTGTCAATGCCATCGCCAACTCTTCCACGGAACATAATGAACTGCGAAATAATAATATATTTGAGTTACTGCCACACTCCCTGCTCTCCTTCTCCCCAAGGGGGTCAACGCCACAGGCCAGGGTTAGACTCAGTGTTGTCGGACGGTCCGACACACTAGTTTGAAGTGCGAGTGTTCAGCAAAGTGAAAGGAAAAAAAGAAAAACAGAAAAGAGGGATGTGCCTGGCAACCGTAAGCACACAAAGAGCCTCTCAAACAGCCAAGACTGTAGGATGGGAATTCACTGCGCTGGCTTCGCTTCTCAAAAACCTCTGGATTTCCCCCTTTTCATAATTTATCCAACCTCTTACCACCGAACCCACTTCTCCTTTACTTCAGCATCGCAGTGTTTAAAGGAAATACTTTATTATCTCAGGTGATTAGGTATAGAGTGAATCAAAACGTACAATACAATATCTGTTGTTTGACGGGGAAGGGGGCGATTATGAGGGCCCACACACTGTGCAAACAGATGTGGTCTCTGAAAGATGTGCCATTGCTCTTACCTTCCCCCATTGGGTCCCGGTGGAGAGCACTAGGACGCCCCTCTGGCATGGTCCTCAGGCCTCTGAAGCTACAGAGTGAAGATAAACACAGACGGTCAGACAGTCCCTGCCGCTCCACGTGGGTCCGTTTCAAGCAGTTCTTTCACCAGTACAGTTTACCTTTTGTTGTCTTTTCCAAGTAGAACAAAAACTCTTGGGATTGCGTTTTGTTTTTTTACTCAAGTTACTTTCAGTGCTGTTAAAACATTGGTGCTCTGGGAGTATTTGGAAATGGCAAAAGCAGGGCTGATAAGCCAATGCTTTTTCTCCTAAATTGGACCGATGGAGTGAGCCAAACTCGTCTGAGAAACAGTCGAAAGGGGAAATTCTTTCCATTCCACCGCTTGCTGCACTGTGCAAGCTCGTGCCAGCTATTCACCGATGTAAAGGGCAATAAGGAGCAGACATTGTGGAATAATGTCTGAGGAAATCAGCTAGGGAAGGGCAGGAAGAGACCAAACAAAACCTGCTGAAGGACCATTGGTTATTGAGGTTCAGATGCCTTCACCCGTTGGGAGGAAATAAGTCAGAGAATTCCACTGACGTAAGGAAAATTGCAACGACTGATTGAAATAATTGCATCATCAATCATTCAAGTCATTAACTGAAAAACTAAAACTAAATAGAAAGCATATGTTGGACTGCATCTAAATAAGTTATTTGTCATTACGCTGTTAACTTTTTTAACCTTGTTAACTTATTTCCACACTCATCGTTGACTCACACAACTGGAAATGTCTTTACGATTTTTCATTCCAATCTAGTAACATGCTTTTCTCTAGTAAAATGTTTCTACCTGGAGTCTATGCTGTGCACAGTAGCAGCAAGCATAACATTTCTACTAATGATCAATATGTTTTTTGCCATAGCAGAGAATACATTATTTCTGCTAACTGCTAAGACCAAGTCCACAACATGTGCTTCACTTGGGGAAGATTCCATTTGATTAGCATGTTTGACCATTTTTGCACAAACCAGTTAAACTTTAAAAGAACACATTCCACCCACTCTTTGTCCCGCACTAATTTGCCAACACTGTCTGCCTACCTTTGAAAAGCATTATACTGAAGAAGTCCGATATGCTCTGAAAGCCCTTTCACATCGTCTTCATGGGTGAATTTCAATGTTCACCCGAGGTGGCCCGCATTCCTGTTAACCCCTCGTGCCAAGTGTCTTTGTTCCTAATGATGGGGTGGGTCGACTCAAACATCACCACCACCAGAGTGCTGCCCCGACTCACAGAATGCCAACCCCCTAGACTCCCTTACACTAAATTAGCACGCAAGACTGGGCCTGAGAATTTGTCTCCTGTGATTCCTGCCGAGCCTCCGGCCTTTCAAACATCACATGCTTGGGCCAGCCGGATCAGAGGAGCGGGCATTCTTTAGGGATTAGGACGGTCATTGTTCCCCCGGGGGCATTTGCTGTCCTCTGTCCCAAGCCGACATCTAGGCCTGGCCACAAGCCGTGGCCGTGCCAGCTGCAAATAGGGGGGAGCTTGTCAATTAAGACACTCTGGAAAGCTGGCTGTGAAAACACAGGTACGTATGGACGAGCGTGCGCGTTAAGATCTCCACCTCAGCCACGTGCAAATCGCCCACGCCTGTGAGGCCTTCTGCAAGGGGCGTCAATGTAGCCGGCGGTTTGCTCTGCGTGATTGGTTCTTATTGAAGCGTGCTACTCGTGATATCTTTGCATCTAAGAGCAAAAAAGGAAGGTAAGTGGATTGGCCATGGTGTTCGGATTAGCTTATGAAGCGCTGCTAGAGTAGCATTGTTGAAAAATGAAACTTCTTCAAATCGCTGTTATACGATGGGATGCAATCGAGGTTTGAGTGTCGGGGGGGGCCTGTGTAAGCTGTGTGAAGTGTTTGTGTTCAAGGACCCTGGGCTGAACTTTCTGACTGGCCAGTGAACTTAGAAAAACCTCTGCTAATGCCACATAATATGAACCCTGCCTAACCACAACAGAACTCAGATTGCTGGTCAATGCCTGAATTAGCTAGACTATGGCTTCAAATTTCTTGGAAATTGCTACAAATCCAGGATTTATAAATGTTATAGACATGCACAACAATAGACATAATTGTACGCGTGCGTTTTATTTCTACATATTGAAGGAAACCACACTGTAGTCGACTATCCAAATCCTGATTTAGAGAAATATAGCCATCACACAAATTGAATGTTAATTTTGTACAATTTGCTTTGCTATGGTTTTCCTAAAGCCTTGTTTTTTTTTAACGAGTGCACCGTCGCTACATTCAAATCCATAAGAAAACAACACATACAGGCTTACGGTAATGCCAAGATGGCCACCTGTGCTTGAGCCGGAGGCCAGTCAACACAAATAGAGAGCATTTGGTTCCCACAGCTGATGACTAGGTTAGCCGCAACATGAACCTCCCGCATGAGAATCTGAAGCTGGCTCGCCCTAATAGAAGACAGATGTTACAAGAGTCAATCGCATGGCTGTTAAGACACAAGTCTGTAACGCATCACTTCAACTGTTTTCCTATCAGATTGGCTAATAATCCTTCTTGTTCTTCTAATCGCTTGGCTTTGCTATAATTCAGGCGGCAAAAAAAAAGAACTCCAACAGATATCTACGGCTTAAAAACACAAAACGCAAACAAAGAGATGCAGTGGACCAGATGTTGGGGGAGATAGTGAAGTCATATGAATGGCACAATTCAGATTGAGTCATGACTAAAAATTTGCCAGGCCTGCATAAAATACACATGCTGCGAAACAATCACACAGACGCGTGCCTTTGGGCCCCATTGGCATTGTAGTATTGTTGTTTTTAATGTCATTCTGGGAGTGATAAGCCTAATGTTTTTGTTTACTTTCCATTATTTGCCACTGACCTTCCTGGCAAGATTAAGACAAAGGGTGCACATTGTGTTTACTAAACTTCTCCTTTTTGTTCCAACCACCTACTTTCTCTGTCTGCCCAGGAAGTGTTTAAGAAGCCAGACACCGGAAGTAGTTTGGCAATACAAAATGAAATGTTTATGTTTGGAAGGGATGGTAAACATCACTCCACATGTTATGTCACAACATGTGTTTTCCAAGATGCTAATTTCCATCTACTTTACATCTTTGGTTCCTGTTCAAACCCTGGCATTGCAATGTTCAGGTCAGGGTACATTTTCATATCCAAAACATTGTTCCCTTAAAAATCTTGCCATTAAGCTACCAGTGTTTTCACCGGATCCAACTATGGCGTGTATCACGTAAGTATAATCCTTATCCTAATACACAATTGGATGATGCACAGATTTTAAACAACATTTGATGCTTTAATTAACGGCATGAACTTTTTAAAAATGAACAAATTAACCACTAGAAAGTAGCTGAGAACACCAGTCTCACTTTGGCACCTCTGTCTCTCTCGCTCTCTAAAAAGGAGGAAACTCCATCACCTTTTCTTACCCTGGCCCCATGCAGTGCCCATGCTCGACTGGGTCATGGAACTATGACATGATACCCACGTCTGGTATTCGGCCAGACGGGCCAGAGACACATCATCCTTGACACCCTCAGCCAGGGACATTTACAGCCAAAACGGGGAAAACAAAAATAAATAATAAAGCCAAGCAGAGATGGCAGGGGAAGGGAGTCGCCACCCACCCCCGCCTCCCCATTGGCTGACTGAGACTGAGACAGACAGAGAGCGGGTATTATTTCAGCATCGGTGCCATGTTTATTTTGCTTGACCTCTCCCTTACCCTCTCAGCCTTGTCTACCCTAGTGGAAATATGCAGTGACAAACAGCCTTTCTCTGGGTGCCCTCTTTCCCACATTACTCCTGCCGTTTGTCCCTGACATGGGACCTTAAGAGACTAACGACTCTTCATTCAGCCAGGCAAACAAAAAACCTGCCCATCCCCTTTTTTACTGAAAAATTAAACATACTGCTCTAAGAACAAGCAATGCCATATCGCAAGGTCTTCCCATTTTCTCACACAAGAGCGCGCACACGCACACAGTCTAGTAATCATCAGAACATTCTGGTTGGATGGGTCAGTTTGGTCAGTTCATTGCATAGCTCTTGAGAACACTGGTTAACGCCATCGTATACTAACCACATACACCACCTGCACACACACACACACACACACACACACACACACACACACACACACACACACACACACACACACACACACACACACACACACACACACACACACACACACACACACACACACACACACACACACACACACACACGTGAAAATAGCAGTAACGACAGAATAAGTATTCCCTGCTGTGGTCAAGGAAATGCATAGCAATCTGCACTTCGTGACAAATGATCCATTACCACAGGCTAAAAAGGGAGGGTTTTTTGAAGCGCATACCTGGCAAGAAGAGATGGCAAAGACCATTTCAAATGGCAAACAACAAGTCCACACTTTAGGTTTTTTAGCATTAAGCGGTCCTCCATGGTGCCCTACAGTGCTGAGACTGGGAAGGAGAGGGCTGTTAAATTTAGAGACCAGGCATTTCGATAAAATTGGAGCGGACCTATTTAAAGAAACATCACAGCCAGGAAGGAGTGCAACTTGGAACCGCTTGAGGCTTGGCGACATTTAACAACAAAAAAAAACACGCCACTGTTTTGAGCTCTCCAGGGTTCCTGATGTGCTTAATGACTTACACACGATTCCCTCTGAAGCCAGACGACGCGCCGGAGTCCTGTTAACCCGTCCGTTTGAGCCCCCCACTGCCCGTGTGTAACCCTAGCATCCTTCGTGCAACATCAAAATTATTTAAGTTCAACCAGCAACAGGTCTGGGGAGGTTGGTCACAAATCCCAACTAAAAACTTTTAAAATGGACTAACGCTTTGAGGCATTTCGGAATACAAACGGATTTATGGCCACCAACGTGAGGGTGCTTTCACCTGTTCTCGAAGTGTTAAAAGCCATTCTGGCGTTCTGTAAACCAAACAGTGTAATTTGCAGCGAAGAAGGTGGGAGCCACCACAGTGCCATGTGTCGCATACCAAAGACGATGGAGGGAGGAAGCTGCGCCGTGCTGCCAGCCAGTCCCCCTTCTCCCTCCAGAGCTGGATACACGCATCCAGGCGCTTCCCTTTCAGACCACCAGCAAGAAAGTTCCATTCAGTCCTTTGATAGAACATCTATCTGAACCGAGTCTAGGGGTCGAGGGGGTCAAGGAACTAATAGATGGGACTTTTGAGGTGCGGCTGATTGATTTTGCACCACTTCTTCTGAACAGCTGGTGAAGATATAAATTGCCCCTCGAACAACAGGCCTTTAGAGGGGCACTTTGTCCCACTAGAATGCGTATTAGAATGAAAGAAAGAAAAACATATAGGGCTGCTTTAGTCAAGCATGACTGGATTGGGGGGAGGGGGGAATGGGAATGGGAATTGCAGTACAAAAGAAATGGCAATGTGTCAGTCAGAGTTGAGCCACAATAATCATCCAGCAAGAAAAGTTTTTACTCCGGCATATAGGGCCAACACAACATTTATTCTGCAGCTGTAGACTTTCTGCAAAAAGTCTACAGCTGGCCAAAGTTCACTGAACACTTGGTGTGTTCTCTGACAGCGCAAACATCACTGACTGAAACTCCAACATCCGTCAGAGGTTCAAATGAAGCCACTATATGGTTACCTGGTTACGTTAAAGACAGTGACAACGGTGGGGAGTGTAGTGTTTGTAAGATAGTTATTGGTGTTGTGTATTGACCAATATATTGTATGCATCAGAAATGTCTGTAGGCCTAGCCTATGCCAACAGAAATGTCTCTATGCAAAAACATGCAATTCCCAAAGCGATCATTATGATAATGAATAATGTGAAACACTCAAGTTAAGAATCACATGTCATTAAACGGAGGTCTCATCATTATTATGTTCCGTTACTCGTTCAAAGTGACAAAAGTTGGTCACTTTAAAAGATGTGTCGTGATTTTTTCTCTATCTTATAATGCACACACACATCACAAAGACATCACATCATATTGCATACAACAACATGTGTTTTAAAAGTTAAGAACAGATTAAGAGCTCAAACCACTGACGCATTTTGCTTAGAACCAACGTTACAGTACAGAGGAATTTGCCAAAGTTCACTCACCGAACAATGAATTTCCTCCACCAAGCGGACTTAGTAGTGAAGCATGGCTTGGTAGATCAACTTGAGGTCAGTCCTTTTGTTTCAACTTCATTTCCAAAAAGGTAAAGAAAACCCTCAAGTGAAACGTGTTGCCGTACAAGGACCAGCTTCGCCAGCAATCAAGCGCAACGCGTCTCTGCTTCTGAAGTGGACCAACAATGATGAACAAAGACCGCCTCCCACTTCTGACACCGTCCTCTGCAGTCCCTTTAGCTGCTGGGTCACTTTTTCACGGCTCGTCCTTGCGACGGTAGGCAAGGTAGGCCTACTTGCAACACTTTTGGCTTTGTTTGTTTTTTAAATGCATAGAATAAAAATATGCATGCATTAATAAACAGCCATTACATTATGCGCATAATGATGCATCAATCCAAATATGTCCCCAAAGAGTTTTGTTTTCTTGTTTCGTAGTGTTGTGTTGCTGCAGCAGTGTAATGGTTATTTTTACGCTACTATTGTCATCCTTCCAATTTCAGGTGGGTCTTAAAAAGTTAAATTCTCCTCCAAATCCCCTGGCTGTGCATCTCATTCTCGGATTTAGCTGTTCAGAGATAAGCTGCGCAAAAAAAAGTTAAGCATTCAGTGATTATTGCTGAATTATATACTTAAAATAATTGTTTCACAATGGGGTTTTTTGGAACCCGTTCCTATTAGGGATCATTTTCTGCGTTGCACAGCGTCACAGCGTGGTCTCAGGTAAACGTAGCAATATCACCATCTGGTGGTTATAATGGAAAAGTGACAAGAAGATACATAATGATAAACAATGATACGCGTACGCCTACAGGGTATCAAGTGGGCTTATGAAGACGTTAGGTCAGGTTACAAGTGGGCTAATGAAGATGTCATGTCAGGAAATCTACCTTGATAATAGTCTTAGTTGCTAAAATGTTTAAAGCCATTTAATAATATTGTTCAATCAATGACTGACATAGGCCTACCTTTTTGAATTTAGTTTTTATTCAGCATAGAACTCATTGCATACATCTTAAACAGATATAAAAACTGCAATATATACAAAGCTAACTTAAAGTGAATGGTGAGACTGTTTCACAAATAAAGGTTGGTCAATAATGTATTAACAAACTAAAATTGTGTATGGTTTCAAAGCCACATTTTACATACAAATGTAAGCCTACTTTCAAAGATAATTATCCGTTCATCACAATGCAAACATCACATTGAACATAGTTCATGAAATAAAAACTAAAACAAGTAATCACAAACTTTGAAGTGGCTGGGATTTCATTACGTTAACAAAGACCAATGGATGTCTGTATTTACACGTTACTCTTTACACAACAAAAATGTGAATATTCCCAAACCAAAGAACTTGTACGGTTTCCTGTGATCTTTTGAGAAGGTGTGCTGTAAAAGGGTGGCATAACTGTCAACGCAAGAATTCAGTACGGTCGGAACATTAAGTACCCAAACGAGTTTTCACGTCACTTCGCTTGTGATCTAAAAAAGATATACGAGTATACATTTGATTCTCTCCTGAAGTTGAGCTCAATGCTAGGGCTCCAAAGTCCTTTAACTTGATAAAAACACGAAAGAAAATTCACAAAATAATCAGAAGAATAACAGATAAGTGTTAAGCCATTTTAAGACAAATAACATCCCTGTCCGATATCCCAATTACCCCGAGTACATAGCTGAACAACTACCGCAGAAACCATCGCTCATGTCGCAGCAACAAAAACCAAACACATTGGAAAACACTCACATTGAACAACGCTCGCGTCAAAAGGGAAGGGGGGGGTGGGTGTGTGTGTGTGTGTGTGTGTGTGTGTGTGTGTGTGTGTGTGTGTGTGTGTGTGTGTGTGTGTGTGTGTGTGTGTGTGTGTGGTGTGTGTCGTTTCATACATCAGAGTTTAAGCTGTACAAGAAGACTGATGCGTACCATCAGCACCAACCTTAAAAAAAGTCCAACGCACCGTTTAAAAAAAAAATAAAAGTTCAATGTCGTTCCCCCGCCTGACGTAGCTTATAGGTTGCCCAACGCATGCTCTGATTACGGGGCTGAGGGAGGAGGTTGGATCAGATGGGCTTGGTTGTGCTGTTGTACACCAGCGCCGTGTCGTCCAACGCCTGGGTGCCGTTGGCCACTCGCTGGTGCTTGACCGTCTTCTTCTTGCCCTTCAAGAAGCAGTAGCCCAGCACTACCAGCAGGGCAAGGATGGCGATGCCCAGTAGGACAGCGACGGCCAAGACACCTACGGACGTGGAAACACAGGGACACACATTCATGGATATATTTGGGATTGGGATAGGATTCTTTTGTTTAGCCGGGATGATTCACACCATGGAATTTCAAAACAAAACGCTGTAAAACTATGAATGTATCAGTGATATTCATGGGTTGTGAAAGGAAAATGTTAGTTTCCCTGAACAGAACATTCACCCTATCCATTAGCCTTAGCAACATAAAATATATAGCAGTATTAAATTAGCATTGTGACCACTTTGTAAATGCAAGGACAAGGTTATTTAAATTTAATAGTTGACCAGGTTCTAATATTAGATACAACGCCTACAAAAGGCAGGCGTCTATCCAACTTTTGCTACAGAAACAGTATGAACAGAGAAACACACAGGCCTATTTCTCTCAAGATACCATTCATTTGAACTACAGAACAATGATACATTACCTGTGTGGGCCTCCCCGATGTAACCTTCAAATGACGCTATTCCGGCGAAAACGTCATCTTCTAAAAACAAAAAGGGCGGGGAGAGGACATTTAGTAAAGTGATGTGTGGCATGCAGATATGCGTCGCATCATGTTTGATGAAATAAAATAATAATCATTCTTTTTCAGGACGAAAAACGTCCTTGTGCTATCAACCTTAATTTGTTTAAACTTAAACAATTGAAAAAGCAGACACTCAAAATGAGCAAGTGCAAAAAACTCAGTCGAGCGCAGAAACCAAAATGAGCAAGCAATTAAAAGAAAAGCTCAGTCCAGCGAAAAAAACTTCAAATTGGGAACCGGCAAAAACAAAAATCAAGCAAAAGGGTAAATAATCAAAAGCAATCTGAGAAGCACCATGTCCCAGAACAGACAATCCGGACTAGGTAACAGCGTTTTCTGAACTCATCCAATTCAGATTGAAGTTTATGATTGTATTGAAAGTCAAGCAATCGTGCATGTATTTCTTCACGTCTCCCGACCCATCATTAACAATGCCGGGTTTCCAACGCACGTAATTTACCTAGTTATCATGAATCTTTTAAGGAACTAGGAATCTTTTAAGGAACTAGGAATCTTTTGAAGAACTAATTTTGCTTTCAACCGCAGCAATTCCCCCCCAAGAAGTGTGTGCGTGCGTACATGCGCGTTCACTGCTGGCACAAGCACGCGACCCACCTGTCACTCCTTTGCACATGTTCATACATTCCTCTTTGGACATGAATCGGTTCTCGTTTCCGCGGCAGCCTCCATAGTTGAAGGCGGCGCAGCTGCGCTGCAAAGGGTTGTAGTACCACCTGGTGAAGCTGTTTCTGCAGTCGCCCGTCACTGGGGGCTCGGTGCAGCGAGCTGGTTGGGTGGGGGAAGCAGCAGGACAACGTTTGGTTATCATGGATATTAAATTTGGGAACCGGGTACAACTGTTGGGGAAGGGAAAACCACGTACAAATGTAGTTTCTTTCACCAGAAACGGCAGAATGACGAAGAAAAAGGATATTACCTTTCTTCTCGTTGACTGGGATCTGCAGAAGCGTCTCAAATTTGTTTTTCACTGATCCAAGAGAAGCCAGACAGTTTGAATTAGTGAGGGGGGAAAAGGCATTTATTTGCATGAATACAAGACGAGACTTTACTTTTATGGCCAAACGACTAAGTAAAAACTTTGATCTGGCTTGATTGATAGTAGAAACAAGGCCTGGTTTGCATCTTGTGCACTCACAGTTCTCGCAGTTCTTCTCATCTGAACCGTCGCTGCACTGTTCTACCGTGTCACAGTCCAGGCCCGCCTCCAGACAGCAGCCGCTGGCACAGGTGAACTCATCCTCAGAACATGGGACCCCACACTTCTCTCCTATTTCGCAGTGTTTATAATTCATGTTATTATTGACATTATGTAAGCATAGCTCAGGTGGTGTCCCACTGGGGGATTAATGATATAACAATTTAAAATAAAATGACATACACATTCATAATATTAAGATGACACCACATTTTTAGGGGTAGTCTTTTGCTTTTGGTACCCTCATTTTCAAATATTGCGTTGTCTCCAGGCAAAAAAAACAGATTTTCTTTCCATGACAGTATTGCTATTCACTTTGTATTATCTTTTCAGTTTTTGTTTATTTTTAATAAAGGGCAGAATGTATGACATTGACTTGAAAAGTTGGTGAAAAGTTATTACACAGCATGTGGTATTAATTTAGGATAGACATTTGTCAACGATTATTTAAAATGGGCAGTCCAACTTTGGAAAGAAACAGCTGACATGGTAGCACGAAAATGAACTCAAGGGTTAGGAAGTACAGGTCAGCACATTTAGAAATGAAACAATGTTCCTTTAAAATGTAACTTTTTGGTTATAGACATGGAAAACAAGTGTGTGCATTTGTTGCATGACCACAAAAACCCTCATCAGACAGACTCTGTCAGACGTTTCTTGTTTGCATGTCCCAATAAACTCCTCATCCAAGTTAAATGTAAAAAAATCTTTACATTTTAGTGTTCCTTTTTGTTACAAGATATATTTTTTTATGAAAGCCGATGCTTTACCTTTTGGTAATGATGATGGAATTGGTAAACCTCTGGAGGCTTTTGAACCGTCATCTGAAATAGAAAGCCCCACAAAATTCTTAGAAATCCGCTTCGTCAATTTACTCTGTTGAAAATACAATCAAGGCATGGAGAAGGGGCACCTGCACTGACCTAAACCCTCATTCAATTCTACGACTCATCATTCACTTTTGGGTTTCAAATCTGGGAGGAGGAAAATATACGTAATACACGTTATGGGGCTGTTTACCTGAGCCCTCACACGCGTTGGTGCACTCGTCGCGGTTGAGGTAGTTGTTGAGGTTCCCTCTGCAGCCACCGTAGATGAACTCTTCACATCTCTGAGAGGCACCGTTATATTGCCAGCGTGGGAAATGGCCACGGCACGGCCCCACCTTAACAGGTGACATACAGTGGTCTGTAGCGGGATGGAGATTATAGATATAGTTAGACATGGAAATGATTACTGAAGGTTTTTCTGAAGAGAGCTTTCAAATATTAATCGTCAACTGCTATTTATTCATCGCTCTAAAAAAGGTACGAGCTGAACTTGGGGACCATGAATAAAACGAGGAAGAGGAAAAAAAGAGGGAGTACGTTCTATAGCACAGCATAATTCCCAATGTGCAATGATAAACTGTTGAATTTTTGCATAAAGAAGCAAGAAATATTGATAAAGCAGTATCTGGTAAGGCCATACATTTAA
Organism: Melanogrammus aeglefinus; assembly: GCA_900291075.1. Lineage (NCBI taxonomy): Eukaryota > Metazoa > Chordata > Actinopteri > Gadiformes > Gadidae > Melanogrammus > Melanogrammus aeglefinus. The sequence goes on along the minus strand of OLKM01000386.1, from coordinate 304,824 downwards.
CATTAAAGAGCACTTATTAGGCTTTTGACTTTTATGACCTACCAACGTTGTTATAATGATTTATAGTCATGTTTAACCATACTAAAGTGTCAAATAACGACGTACTACATTTAGACGTATTCCCAGCTGACTGGGGTGGCTTTGCAGAGCGCTAAACACTAGGGATGCCGGTCGAGATTCACTTGTCATAAATTAAAAGATGGTTGTAGGCAGTTCTTAGGGCATTTCTCTGCCTCGTTTGGCAGAGAGAAGGAGTTGAAAGATTGTTCAAGATATAAATCTGTTGGCAGATGAATTCCGCCATTAACAACATTTGCGTTGGCGTCATCGTTGATCCAAGTGAAGTCGTTTCTCATTACTTACAGGACAGAAAACACCCCAGAGTACACCCTATCCCGATACAGACACACAGACATAGGCACATTATTGTCTGCAACTGCATTGACAATTTTTACTATTCACGACTATCTCCAGCCATTATTTAAAAGTGGCTAGTATGGTTTTGTTTCCCACATTTTTTTGGACACTCAAAATGAGCAAGCGCAAAAATCTCAGTCAAGCGCAGAAACTCAAAATGAGCAAGCAATTAAAATAAAAGCTCAGTCCAGCGAAAAAAACTTCAAATTGGGAACCGCCAAAAACAAAAATCAAGCAAAAGGGTAAATAATCAAAAATTCATAGATTCCTCTTTGGACATAAATCGGTTCGGAGAAGGAGTTGAAAGATTGTTCGAGATATAAATCTGTTGGCAGATGAATTCCGCCATTAACAACATTTGCGTTGGCGTCATCGTTGATCCAAGTGAAGTCGTGTCTCATTACTTACAGGACAGAAAACACCCCAGAGTACACACTATCAGAGTACACCCTATCCCGATACAGACACAGGCACATTATTGTCTGCAACTGCATTGACAACTTTTACTATTCACAACTATCTCCAGCCATTATTTAAAAGTGGCTAGTATGGTTTGGTTTCCCACATTTTTTTGGGATCGTGGGCAGACAGCCGACAGCGTTTCTCTGTCTGTCTCTCACAGTGTTACACAACTGTCAGAGCCATGTGGACAGTCCCAAAGAAAGCAACAAACAAAAGGGCGGAAGTGATGCTCTAGGCTCCTGCTTATGTAATTCATTACTATGTAGTCCACCTGTCACAGTCTCAAACTCATCAACTCTTAAGCACCTTCACGTTGACACCATCATTATTTGGAAACATGCCATCCCCAACCTGCTCCCTTCAAACGGAAACACACAGCTAATGAAGTACGAGGAATTTAAAAGGGATTTTGAGATGTTAGGATGGCGGTTTCTGAAAAACTACTACCGCTTTTATCTTATGTTTTACATCTGTAATTGATATATTTGTTAGAGTTTGCTAATGTGTGAGAGGTGTAATGTATAGTGGCTTTGCATTCACCCGTTTCACTTGAGTCGCATTTCTTAAATGGAATGGGCTGTTCCATAGGCTTTTCTTGACAGATTATCAGTGAATTGGCTAAATCAAAAGGCAAGATAAGTTACATTAAGATGACAAAAGGAAAGCTCTTTTGTATTAAAATCAGGACGGAAGAGTATCATGGCACGGCAGTGCTGCCTTGTTTGTGAAACCCAAGCTAAAACCTGACTTACAGGTTTGGAGGAATCAGGGGGTGGGGGTTAGTATAACGAGCTGTACGGCAGCAGTTACACCACAGGGAAATAGAGAGCATTGTTTACTTAAAAACCAACTCCAGATAAAACTGCCACTTACAGGAGTTGTATGTCTTATGGAAAAAGGTGTGGTTTCCTAAGACCTAAGAAAAATGGATATCTTCAACGCAAAGTATCTTGGATTTGTCACCTAGCCCAGGGGACTGGTGGCATAACTTAAAGATAAACACCCTCCACTTGTCCGAGCTTGTGGCCCTTTGCCCGAACGTTATTTTGTATTTGTGTATTCGACACAATATATTTGTTTGAGGCACCCTAGAAACAACCTTGAAAAAGGTTTCTGAGTGTGTTCGTACAACTACAGAAGATAACTGTGAGCTCAACAGAGAGAAAACTGCTCACCGCAGTCTGACGCCTAAAAGGAGAACCAGATTGCAGTCTTAAACAGGAATCCACAATACGATTCGCAGATAACATTTCTCTTTAACCCACCACAAGCCATTTCTCACAGACTAATTGAAATCTGCACAGCATATAGAGAGGCTACTTCAAAAAATAAAAAAGTCTAACTAAATAAAAACCAAACCAAACTAAAAATTAAAAAATACCCCTGAAACCTAAATCTCTGAGTATAACAAGCAGGTCGCACCATAAAGCCTGTAACCCATTTTATCCTTTCTCCAACATCACATTCACTAGTCTAGTCCTCTGGCACAGTGGACCAGACCGCGGTCAGTTTGTCCCATAATAATGGAGTCCTGCTTTGGGGGTGTAGGACTACTCACCCTTGGACTGCTCGGGGTTGAGGACCAGCACGGTGACAATGGTGGAGTCTGACTGTCCGATGGTGTCTACGACCGTGAGCTGGAACTTGTAAATCCCAGACGTCAGGTTGCTCACCGAAATCGCGTCTTTGTAGGGTGTTTTCTGAAGAGACGAGAGACCTTCAGAAAACCTTCATAAAACATTTGCAACTTTACAGTTGCAAATTTTAGACATTTACATTAATCTAAGCCTATAGGTGCGTGTGCACCGCTCAAGCCCCCACAAAACACCAATCGATAGCATCAAAAGGTCATCAGCATAAGATAGTTCTTCTTTGCTCTGTAATAAAACACATCTCAGTTCAGTGGAAATTAAAATGTTCCTCAAACCATCACCACCGCCGCTGAAGCTCACCTCTATGACAGCATAGGGATTCCCCGTCACCAACTGCCAATTGAAGGTCTCGATGCCTTTGTCGTCGTGGCTCTCGATGCCGTTCAATGTCACCCCATCCTGGGGCTGCACCACTCGGCCGGAGCCTCCGTTGGCCACTGGTGGATTATCTTCTAGGCCTAGACGGAGCATCAACACGATTTATATTATTACTACAACAATAAGATGGATCTAACCATTATTAAAGCTTGGGTACATGCACTACTTTGTCTTGTGTTTTGACCATGTCTGAATGAGGGGGGGTTGGGTGTGCTTTTGTTTTGGCCACCCTTAACTGACTCACAGACAGAGGCCAGGTCTGCGAGAGTGCCAGGCGTGTTTCAACATGCAGTAGAATTCTAATGACAACGATATTCTCCTACAAGCAGCAGGACCCCAAAATAATCATTAATAGATAAGAAAAAGAGAACCACACACACCCATATCTAGTTCAATGTTTTCATTAAAATTAAAAATGAAATGTAAGCGACTTTTATTGTGAATGATTCAATAACACGAGGTAGTGTGTTTGGGGGGGGGGGGGGGGGGGTGGTGTGGTGATCTTACGAGGGTTGCTTTCCACAGCCAGGTCGCTCTCGTACACAGAGTTCAGAAAGTAGTTGAAGTAGCCGTCCTTCCCGACAAAGCGACAGACGTACTTCATATTGTACTGACAGTCGAACAGAAAGCATGACTTGATCAGGCCGTCCTCGTCTCCACGCTCCATGAAGGCGACGTTGCACTTGGGGTCCTTACAGCAAGAGAGGACGCAATCCTTGTAGCGCCCGACCTTCGGCGAAGAGAGGAACGTCGCCCCGTCCTTCACGGAGCCGTCGGTGTCCAGGATGAAGTTGACGCGACCTTGTTTGTATTTCGCCAAACATTGCTCCCCGAAGTGTTGTCCGTCCGCCAAGAATGTGAACATCAATAGAAGGAGACATATCGGCCCTGCGTGAAGTGCTGCCTGTAGTACAGTCATTGTTGTGTTAAAGAAAAAGGTCCAATTGGATCAGGCAAAGAATATAGTCCTTGGATGTAGGTCTAACAGTCCTCAACCTTCAATATAAGGAACCTGGAAACGAAAATAGCAAAGGTTGTCAGATAAGGAGTGCGCACTAGGGAAGTGTTAAAGGCCGCGACTTTTATTCTAGGCTCTCCCACTTATTTCAAAATAACATCCAAAACTAAATGCAAAGGTATCGATAACTTCATAAATGTAGCTTTATGGTGTCTTGAGAGGAACAATGAGCCTTACCCTTGGATGTCTTTATGAATTGAATTGCGTGAGTGAATCCTGCCACAGCCAGGTGAGTGACTCAACCTGGGAGATACAGGAAGTGAAATAGTACAACCCACAGGTAGGCTGATGCCACGCCCTTTAAGTTTGGTCGGTGAAATGCCCTTTGTCGACTAAAATACTATGTAAAACACCAAAGTCAATCATGTAGTCTACTTGTTAAGATCGTTGCAATGCGCTTTCCTTTGAAGGTTACAATGGTTTCGATCTGATCACAACCTCTTTATTGTGTGACGTATAAGTGGGCGTGGCATTAACACGTCATTGAAATGTTATTTTGAGGTTGGGCCCCCTCATAAACCATGTCTCATTAATTTTCACATCGTGTGGCTATTCGTGGAAGACAGTTTTACATTCGATACCTCTCACACACTCTCTCTCTTTCTCACACACACACACACACACACACACACACACACACACACACACACACACACACACACACACACACACACACACACACACACACACACACACACACACACACACACACACACACACACACACCAACGCACGGACATGGATTGGCAAACAGTCAATTTATGACATTGTCTCCTTTTAACCAGATGGTGGCGGTATATTGCCAACCAAATGAAGTTTCTGCCTGACGATTCCAGTAACTTTTATAAATCATTAACATACAATAACAACAGCATTCCTTTAACACATGTAGATTAAAACTCTCACAATAGCTGACTCATTGAATGAGCAATGATTACGAGACGGAGACAGAAATATGCTCTTATGTTTATTGGCAGACAGACACCTGAAGTTCTCCTCAACCGGGACAAAATAATAATAAAAAAACATGGTTTAAAAGCTTTATTCATCATCTGTCTGCGTGTCTGTCTGTCATGTCTGTCCACCGCTTCCCGATGACATCTGTCTGGTAAGTCCAAATGAAGCAACAGAGGTTCAATTGAGAACCTCCCCCCCCCCCCCCCCCCCAATAAGGAGCATCACAGCATCACACTTCCTTATCTCCATCACCCAGGACTTTGTTTTTTCAGCTGAATAGCCTGGGTGGTGGCAGGGGACGGGGATGAATGAAGCGGTATGTCTGGAAAGGTGAGCTGTAGAGGAGAGCTCAATAATTCAGTGTTTGTAACAGACGGTGCATCAGTGGGTGAACAGACAGGGCTCAGGCGGAACAATGGGCCCCGCCGGAGGAAAGCACAACCCCAGTGGAAGAAGAAGAAGAAGAAGGAGGAGAGCCAATCAATAAACGCCGTACCTCGCTGGCTGTATATCGTAACCGGATCCGTGGAAACTCAGCCGGCGGTCTCCTTCGTCCTTTTTAATAAATTGACGTGTTTTGTGTTTTGACATTCGCCACGTTTTGACCGTGGCTCACTCTTTTTGACTCACTCAAACGTTTTGACTTTTCCTTTAATTTGAGAAGCAATCAAGCCCTCATTGTGTGGGAGGTTTGACTTTGAAATGACCAGAAGAAGAAGAAGAAGAAGAAGAAGAAGTACTTAGTAGGCGGTCCATCTATTATTTAGAAGAGAGTAACCGAGGATGCCCATTTGACTTCAAGGTGTATTAAACCTACACCTGATGATGTCTGTGATAGTAGTGGTAATTGGCAGCGGAGTCCTGGCTCACCTCCCAGGGGGACCCAGTCATTGTTCTGTGTTCGGACCAACAGAGGAGCCAGGGTTGCTGCTGTCTCCCTCTCCAGAGCTTCACAAACCTTTTCCTACGTGTCGTTCGTACTCAGCAGTGAGTTGGTTAAGGAGAGTTCCCCAGTTCGGACCTAACTCAAGTGTGCGGTTCTTGTGGTGGGGTTCAAAGGTGTTCACTGCAGCAGCACATATAGTGAGCCATTCAGAGTCAGGATGTCATTTGCCTGTAGCCTGATCGCTCCATGCTGCACCCTATGCCCTTTGCCAAGTCTTTATAACTGTAATTGACCTATGCCCAGCCAGGTGCTGAACCAAAGGGGAGGGGAAATCCACAAATACACACCCTATATGTTTTTCGTGCGCACACAAACACACGCATTATCTCTCTTTCTCTCAATCCTCCTCTCATTCACACACATGGAGGCACACTCAGACCAGCAACACACAAACACACAAACACACACCCGCACACACAAAAACAACCACACCCACATACTTTATCTCTCTCCCAGTCACTCTCTCGTACACGCAGGCCAACTCACACAAGCATCCCCCACACACCAGCAACGCAGACAACACCAACACACACACCAGCAGAAAGAGGCGTATCTCATTACCATCCTCTTGATGGTGCAGGCAGCAGGCTGTGCCGAGGGGAGCCGAGGAGATCAGCAGACAGCGAGCGATCGAGGCAGAGCCGAAGGAGAGGAAGAGAGTGAGAGAGGGGAGAAAACAAACAGAGCGCGAAGACCAACTCATTAAGGGTGGCCAGCAGGAACTGTCGCGGCACAGAAAGGAAGGGGCGAAGGGAAGCAAGGATCAGGCCAACACACACGACACAAGATAACGGCAGACAGGCGAGCGGCCACGACAGCCCTCTGACCGTCGGCAGACACGCAGAGAAGAGCCGAGCGAGGGAAGCCAGAGGAGCGTCCGGCTTCTACAAGAGATTGTGTGTGTGCGTGAGGCGTGTGTCTGTGTGTCTGTGTCTGTGTGTGTGTGTGTGTTGTGTGGTGTGTGTGTGTGTGTGTGTGTGTGTGTGTGTGTGTGTGTGTGTGTGTGTGACTGTGTTCCGTCTGAGCGTCCGTCAACCACGGATCTCCTGAGGCCGTGGCAGGCATGGCGTCGACGGAACCGGGTGCCCAGTCCAGGGTGATGTTCCAGACGGTGGACAAGACGGAGGAGACGGCCGGCCGGCGGGATAGCAAGCTCACGGTCAAGTACAACCGCAAGGACCTGCAGAGACGGCTGGACTTAGAGGAGTGGATCGACGGTCAGCTGCACCTGCTCTTTGACTGCGAGGTGGGGAACCACTGGCCCGGACACACGCACACATACACACACACTCGCACATAGACCAACACACATGCAGACACACACAGACACGTACACACACACACACACACACACACACACACACACACACACACACACACACACACACACACACACACACACACACACACACCACACACACACACACACACACACACAAAACTGCCCACAAGCATGCGTAGAACACAAGTACACATGTAATAATAACACAATCATGAGCACAGGTTGTTCTTTTTGGAAGCGTGTGGGAAGCAGTGTGTGGTTCAAAAGTGCGGGGGTATTTGTGTGTGTGTTTGTGTGTGTGTGTGTGTGTGTGTGTGTGTGTGTGTGTGTGTGTGTGTGTGTGTGTGTGTGTCTGTGTGTGTGTTTGTGTGTCCCATTTGTCACTTATAGCCTTTCCTGGTTCACTTAGTCCTGCCTATTCTTCTTAAACCTTTTGAAAAGAATAAAAATTGTGATACTTAAGGTTTTCATTTCCCGCACACCACTTTTATCAGTATGAGCAGAACAACATGTTGATAGCAGTAATCAACTAATTTGACTCATCACAGCAACACGATGTATGAGGTCACCTGGATTCATAATTCAGCCTTTGCTTCCGTCTGTTTTAGGAGTTATGTACAAATGACTGATTGCCCAATCCCAACAATGGGTGATGACTTTTCTCCCACCTCACACCAACGTCGCCTCACACCATAACCCACACGCCAAGAGGTGGATGGTGCTGGTGGGACTGCCATGGATCAGCATTCCCATCAGGGGTGTACCCATGCCTTATGCTCACACCCCCGCTGGGGTAGGCTTCGCCACTCAAATGGTCGACGGGTGGGGATATACTTGTGGAGGAGTCTATTCAGCATGTATTGGACACTCAATAGAATGATGATATGGCCAATCCCTCCAAAGATTGCCAGGCCACTCCACCCCCCACCCCCACCCCACTCCCCACCCCCCGACATCCAGCCCCCTGCTCAGGTCGTAAAGTCCCATTGCCCAGCCCCCCCGACTCCTGGCTGGCTGGGTGGTGGCGTGTTCTGATCCGATTACATCTGATGCGTTATTATAAGAAGTAGATTTCCTCCGAGGGAACCATGGCAACAAATGTATCTACGCCTACATGAGGCAGGAGGGCTCGGTGGAAACAGGGCAGCCATGTGAGGAACAGGGGGAGGAGGATGGGGAGGAGGATGAGGACGATGATGCGGGCAATGCATAATAAAACTGCTGTTGTGGCGAATAAGAGGTGATGTAGACACAACATCCTGCTAGTTTAACATGCAGGATGCTACATGGCTGAAGAGACTCACTGCATCTGTTGGCGGAGTCTGCATGGAGTCTGAGGGATGGCCCCACCAGAAGTTAAATTCTCTGGGAACACTGGGGTGGGAGCAGGGCCCGCCCCGGTATAAATAGAGCATTGTTGGGGTGTGAGGAGATAAAGCCTGGGTGGGCTATTTGTCAAGAGCGTCCATGTGGCACCCAGACGCAGAGCAGCGGGGTGCTGGAGTACCGGGTTTGCATACTACTTCACACACGGGGATGAAATCCTCCTCTAAGTAGGTGCAGAGGCATTTAGCCTCTGATAGTTAACTGAACGATGATGCTACAGAGAGGTGCGAACACTTTCCTGGATCATTGCCCCAATTTTCGCAGAGTTCTATACCCAGGTAAACTGGCCTCAACACATATTCATTATATTTCAACTCTAGTTCCTATAATTTATAATGCAGCACTTTTTCCATTTATTCTTTATTTGTTTTCACATATTTTTTAGCTCAACGTCTCTTCATTGTGAAACATTAGATGTCTATTTGTGTGTGTGAGTGTGTGTGTATTTTGATAAGATTAGGTGTAGCCTACTTTACTAATCCCTGACGGAAAAAGTGCAAGGAGCAAGTACTCTGTTCCCTTCTGTCCTACAAGCGACAACTCTGTTGATAAACATTATTTTCACAGTGGCAGCAGTAGAAGATGGTTATAAAGTTACTGCATCGCAATTGGTTTTCTCCATATGTCCCCTGTTGTGTGGTGGATTTTACTTGGCTTTCTGGGGATGTTGGCTCTTTTGGGGTTTTCGAAGTCTTCCGCAAGGGAAGCATTTACAGTCCGCCCCTCTGCGTCACCGCCTGAATTATTCAGCCTCATCTCTAATTCATTCAAGTGCTGCGATGGGCCGGTGTGTGGCAGGCGTCTCTGTGCACTTCACACCTTTTGGGGAAATCGTAAACCCATCCCGTCAGTATGACAACCGCCTCACTTGTAAGGACAGTAGATTCAGAATCAGTGTCCCATGAAACCACTTTCGTACAATCTACTTTGGTATATAGATGACTCCGGTGTAGTTTATGATGGACATACAGTAGAATCAAAAGGAACGCAAGTTTTGCTCTCAGTCAAATTCAATCGATAGAAAAAGCTTTTGTACTGTTTTTTGTACTGTTTGTTCCACAGTACATGACTTTGGCCAAAAAAAAAAATGTCTACCATTATGTGCAGAAACATTCTTCAGTTCCATTGAAAACAAAAAATTCCATTTACCGCAGCCATGAAGCGATCTCCCACCTGCCTGGGCTATGAGGGTTGTTGGTAATGGGTCAAAACTAGACTTCTGGTGAAGGTCAGAGAGTTAAGACTCTATAATGCAGTCTGAAACATTAATTGGTTCCTCTGAAGGCTCATTTGTTATTCATGTATTTAGGATTTAAGAGGTAACATAGACTTTAGCCTCCATATACTGCATTCAATCCAGGAAGTTCTAATGAGGTTTAGCAAGGCCACTGTAAAGAAATTAGCAAAAATAAAAGCATCTTAATAGCTTTTATTAATGGCTTTTATGGCTGCCACAAACCAATCAACTTAAGAAAAGTGATGTCATTTATCACCCCATGACAAGGGCTCAACTAGTCTACGCTGGCCAATGCTAACGGCCTCTGAGGATTTCAACCCTGCATCACACAGCCTTGCGTATATTCATACCTACAAACTGTGAACAAACCATAGGAGCGCCATTACCAGAGCCCTGTTCTGCAAATGTGAACAGAGAGCTCTCAGAATAATCGCCATGTGTCCATCTGCAGTATTAATCAATTACACAGCGGGGCCATTGGGGACGTTATATAGATATGGGCTCTCGCTCTCCTCTGCCAGTCAGCACTTCAACCGTGGTTAGCCCTGTGCTCATCCAGAGAGCCCCGCGTCGAGGCCTGTCGAGGCCAGCCATTAAACCTTCTGAGCCGGAAAATACACTTCTAAAAATGGTCCTCGCCAAATTGCCACATCCACCCACTGACTGGCTCACGTTCTCCCTAGCAAGTCGATGTGAGAAAAGTATGCTTTGATTTGACTTATGCCAATTGGATCGTTTTTTAACATTTTGGACCCAAAGTTTGGATGACATCCATTGATTTTTGTGTAGCCGGTATAAAATACTGTAAAAGTGTTATAAAGTATTCTACAATCATATGAAACTAAACGATAAAGCCACAAGTGTGTCATCCTCATTTTCTTTCTCAGTCAGACAGAGAAGCTTTTGTGGAACCGTGATTGTTGCTGTTGTACATCATATAATTCATCATTCGTATTTGAAACGTCTCCCCCATAGTGGAGCTGAATACTGGTATACGTAGGAAGGAAGTCAAATGTTTGCAAGAGATAAGCACGTCCCAGACAGCCCTTCCTGCCTCGAATCCTGGACTAATTACCTTACCAGCATAGCATCACCCTCATCGACCCTTCATGAAGCACTTCAAAGTGAAGTCCCAGCGGTCATTATGGCGACGGCAAACCCACTGACACCCAAGTGTCTTCTCCGTCGATTCCTGTGGCCTTTTCTCAAACCACTTCATGGCACAGCAGATAAGAGACACATTCATTGTGTCACAAGTAAGGCTATTGTGCTGTGTTTGTTTCATGGCGCCTCATCTCATTACAGCTTGTCTTTTGCAAACAATAAAAATAGTGTTATTCTCCTTGAGGCTGTATGAGGTTTGCGCGTGTGTATGTCTGAGAGGCTGTCTATCTCAAACTGCCTTTTGGACTTTGCGTGTACGTGTGTGTGTGTGTGTGTGTGTGTTTCAGGCAGAGGAGATTCCAGAGCTAGAGATTGACATAGACGAGCTCCTGGACTTTTCGGAAGAAGGTCAGAGGAGCCGGCTGCAGGTGAGCCCACATAAGTCCCTTCAAATCACCTCGAGTTGTGTTTTACGACATCATGGTTTACACTAATGATGTAACCAAACAGAGAGGTCTAATGCACCGTTAACGTGGATCACATGTACCCTGCAGAAAGCCACGTCAGATAGAACCTGTTCCTTTTATTATATAAAGTGGAGCCATATCAGGTTCTACAGGATCGTAGCTTTAATGCAGGAACCACCTCTTGTGAAATCGTCGCCGATACTTAATCTGCGGCTGCTCTCCAACAGGAGTTGCTGCAGGAATGTGGGAAGCCAAAAGAGGTGAGATGTGATTAAACAAACTAATTAGGTTAACTCTTAATTAAGCTGATCAACTTATTTAATTATTCCTAAGGGCGACGTCACAAGGCCTGGCTCTTGTGTGCGTCTGCTTTGGTTTCATTTGGTGAAGAAAGAAAATTGAACTTGACTTCATCCCCTCTCGAAAGGAATTCATCAACGGGCTGCTCTACAGGATGAAGGGGCTACGCAAGATGTCAGGGACTCTGAAGAAATAGACCCATTCGAGACACGAAACAAGACACGCCTCTTTCTCCTCCAGCTCCTTAAACCGTTGAATGTTGGCATGTGTGGTGTACATTTCACGGGATACCCCAGTCAGGGGGTCCCCCCCCCACGCATGGGGGGTCGGCAGGCAGCAGCAACAGACACTGTCAAACCAGTCACCTTTGATTATCCATTTTTTTAATTTTATTGTCTTATTTATAGACAGCGTTAACATTTGGACTTCCTCATCAACACCAAGAATGCAACGCTGAGAAACGCGTATAAACATAAGCTGTTCAATCCGACGGACTGTTGTCTGTATGACTGTACATTTTTTTCCCCGGTTGCCTATTTATGTATATCACTTCTTTTTTTCGGGGGTCCTGATTATAGAGTTCAATGTCAAATTAAAAAAAAGATTTTCAAGTCTGTGCATACTTTTTATACATACAGACCCGCCCCCACACAAAAATTGCTTGCTGACAATGCAGAGAGCCTGGTTATTTTATTTGCTCGCACTATACTCTTGTGCATTTATGCACAAAGGCACATAAATCTCCTACCAGATGTTATTTGCGTACAAAACCTCCGAAAGGGGGCTACTACTAGATAGTCTTAAACCCGGGTATGCCTTCAAAGAGCAATGGGGTGAACCAGTGGAAAGGAAATGGGGTGACCGAGGTGACTGCCATGATATGCCAAAACCCCCCTCAGGACTCTCTCAAGACGTTAAGTGATTTATGTGGCTTGGCCTTTCCAGAACACAATGTACTGAAGATCATTGCCTAACTCCGTCAATCACAATTTGGGTGGGGGGGTGGGAGGGTTAATGGAAAACACAGGGGGCATTAGGATAAATGGGCTACGAGTAAGTATTGTCCAAACATGACACAGAAATGGCAGCCGATAAGTATGCATCCATTACCCAAGATCCATTTCCTGTCGACGGTTACAATGTGACCCGGACAGGCAAACAACCTGGTCGTCTCCATATGGACCTTAATGGAGCAAGCCCCTGGAGGGGGCCGTAATTATGGGCTCACTTCAGTTAGCCGGAGAGTGATGCACATTGATGAATCTGCACTCAGGCCTGAGCACATACCACGCTTTGGCTTAGGGATGCAATTTTAGGGATTTGCTAGATTTGTCTTTCCCTTTTCTTTCTTCAAATCCATACAGCAGCAACCTCTGACCAGGTTGGAAGAACAATTATACAACATTACACATGAAAGACAGAAAATAAAAGATAAATACATAATTAAATGTCATGCCTTCCCTGTCTGTGTCGGTTAGCATGACGTTAAACACAAGGCCTGGGAAATCAAGAACTCTGTCAGGGCAAGGCAAGTGTTTTGTCTGCTATTCTCAAAGGTCACAACATGACAGCAGCAGCATGGTGTGTAGAGTATCAGAACTCTAAACCAATTGCATTTAAAGGACAGAAAATGAATCAGCAAAAAAGTGCAATGGCCAAGCAACGCACCCATAACAAAGTGCATTTGTTGTCTCTGGGAGGTGCGGTGAATGACAGGGGAACCTCAATTGGTTGTGGTTTATGAACTCATTGTTCTAGCCCTAAGCAGCCCAGTACTAAAGCAGCAGGGTTTAATATCATGTTTTATAAAAGCTGCATGAATCACATAGAGTACACGGATACGGCCTGAATTTGAGTTATTGCCGTCATTAATTTGTCAATTCCCAATATAAACATCATGCAGCCTCTGAAGAGCTGGGAGAACATAAAATGGCACTAACTGTGAGCTAATAACCTGTCAGACTAAAAATAGAAGCGACTACAGTTATAAGTTTACCTTTACAACCACAACCTTTAGTGTTTCATTGCTTTTCCTTTGGTCGTTCAGGTTAAAGGGTGAGCCTTACAGTAATAATGATGATGAAGCCGTTAGTTTTAGGGCCTGGCTCTCACTCTTATGTCCCCTTCTTCTTCGTTTTCCTCTTGGGTGGAGTGTAACTGGCTGTGCGATGCTCCTTCCTGTCGTATTTGTCATGTCCCTCCCTGAGGAAATAATGGATATTTGATTGATAATTCATCACTCTGAATACTTTATGCACAAACATGCCGGTACTGCAAAATGTATCTGGGTCATCATCATCGTCCACATGCCAGGACATTAGTTTATGATTTTGTCATATTTTCACATGAATAAATGTATTTCTCTGAGTTTGTGCACAGAATCTGAATGTCATGCCGAGGGATGTGGATGAATATGCAGGGAAGCCAAGTACCGGAAGCAGCGGCCGCAGAACAGGTCTCCATCACAGGTATGGCATCGTATGGAGGCGTCTTGGTTACATATGCAGCACCAGGGAAGTTCCTCTTCGTCGCTGCCACCACCCTCATCACTCTCCGAAGGCTTTTTTACAACAGCAGTAGGAGCTCTGACTCCTGGACCCTGAATACACATGGAACAGATTGGAATAATTAGGTATTAAATAATTCTGCATTTTAATATTTGTTGTGTGTAGGACTTTGATTGCCAAATGATGGAACCTCAAGTTGCCCTGTACCATGGTTTTAGAAGGGGCTTTCTTGTTGGTGGTCTTCGGACCGCTGTCCTCAAAGGGTATGTTGTAGCCGCTGGCTTCATCCAGCGCAGCCTCTTCTGAAAGCTGGAAATGAAATAAACAGAACGTTAGAAGAGGTTCGAAAAAAAATGGAGGACAAATAGCTTAATAGAACCGATGAGCCTTGGTGAAAAACATTACCCCCTGCTGGCCGCTATTAATATTAATAATGACTTATTATAAAACATTGGCGTGTGTTCAGCATTGCCAATGCAATGAATGAAATCTTGGTCCCTTTTCTTAAGTTTACATAAGGGCATCATAAGTCCGTCAACCTTTAACTAAAGAGTGGTGTCGCACCTCAGAATGTATTTTTCAATGGATGAACATAAATGTGTACAAAAGAAAGAAGGTAGTAATGGATGCACTCACATGGCATAATTATTTAAAACAAAAAGGTTATAACCTTAATCTATGGTACCCAGAATAAGGTATGAACTTGATTTCATATCATATCATGTTATCATTATTAGGTCCATGATCACATATTATCATGTGTATATTAACTCTGCCTTTGCTCCCGACCTGTTTTAAGACCCTTTGAACAGCCTCTTCCTCAGTCTCCTCATCGCTGTCGGGATGCTGGAAGTCCTCCATGGTGACTAATAACGAGATATATATAGAGAGAAGATATAAATATGGACGATTCAGAGTAATGTAGAGCTGTTGAGACGCTGACGGAGGCGTTCACATTCCACTAAGCCAACTTTTTCCCTCCGTTAACCCGCAGTAATTCCGCCCATCCATCATATTAGTGTGGATTACAGATGACGTTACAGACGAGCGCCAGCCAGCAAATCTGCAGGGAAAGGTTGAACAGAGGGAGCTGTGTCGGAGAGAGCCTAGTGCCTGGATGCTTTGACCCCACGCAGCTTTTTTTGACTGATTCTGCAAACAAAACCTCTTCCCTAAAAACATGAACAACGGAATTTTGATGACGAAGAGGAACACTGGGATGCTCTGCATATCGGAGCATGTAACTATCGAGTAACATGCATCTCTATGATTACCACTCTGCATGCTGTCCACTGGTCTTGCCAGAAAGATGTTCATGCAGCATAATTATCCCAACTGTTTGTGCGCTTCAATCGTTCTCAGCCCTCACTCGCCAGCCTTTGTGAAGGCTGCCTCTAGATAAAGAGGGCTGCCTCGCCAGCCTCTAGATAAAAGCATCTGCTAAATGACTGAAATCTAATGAAATAAACCAAGATGTCCTACCCTTGTCAGGATCCAGTCCTTTCAGCAGGGCTAGCCTCTTGGCCATCTCTAGAGCGTGCCCCTGGGATCCTTGCTCCTGCCTCAGCTCCCTCATGGCTTCCTCCAGCACACGGCTCTTCTCAGCCTCCAGCTGCCTGCTGGGTCCGCTCTGGTCCTGGTCCAGGTTCACCTCCAGTCCACACGCCTCCCCCTTGTTCAGGTTGTTCAGGAGGCTGTCGTCCACATCTACAGATTGACAGGGCGTTATAATAGGCCAGAGCTTAATAATTAACACTCAATGGTCCAACATGACCATGCGTAACCAAGCCGAGATAAATAATCTCTCCTGCGAGATAGCTTTTGTTAACATCAGGGAGTCAGTAAAGTCAACACGTATTCTTTGGTAACCAATTGAGGCATCTGAGCCTATTAAAAAAGAACTATAGAAAGATATAAACGGGAGGATTCCTATCTAGTTTACCATTAGTGTCTTGTTGTTGGTTGTCGATAGCAACTTCCTCTGTCATCTGTGTTAAAAGATCATTGGCCCGTTCTGTCTGGGTTCTGTTATCAGGCGGCCGGTGCACCTGTTCACAAACAAACAACAACGCTAAGTATTTTTTATAACAATGAGAAAGTGGCTCTCAGGTTACTAGTGTAATAAAACATAAATTAAAGAGTGTTTGGCAATTTGTGACTCGTGAATTATTGAAGAGGGTTTTAAGGGAGCACTTGAGCTACCCGAGGTTGATATGTGGTGGTTGAACTTACGGGCGGAGGGGCTTGGGTGGGGGGAGGCCTGCCCTGTAGGGCCGCCAAGCGGTCTTCCATGTTCTGGGCAGAAGGCACCGAGGTTTCTGGGAGCTTTCAAGGCAGCAAGGCGTGACTCAATCTCCTTCTCAGAAGGAACGGACTCTGGATTGAATATGGTTTAAATGGTCAAACAATATCAACAACCACGAAACCCTAGCTAACCCTAGCTTATTATTAAAGAGAGTGTGTGAGTTATAAATATGTTCTTACTTGTTTTGTGTGGTTTGGTGTCTTCTTTGAGTTTCTGAAGCCTTGCAGCAATAGCTTGGTCTTCTTTAGTGAGGCCCTTCGTAGGTACAAGGTCAATGTCGACATTTCTAGCACCGCCGTGGGCATGAGTAACATCGTACCCTTGCTGTTTGGCTTCCAAAGCAGCCACTCGCCTGGGGGGGATTACAGGAAAAGGAGTTACGTCATGTATGGTATTCAACAGAAAGAATCATGTGTTATTGTGTGGGATTTTTAATTGCATACTAACTTCTTGTAGTTCTCTGGGGGGGACCATTTCCCACCATCACTAGGTGTTTCTGAACTATTAAAAACATATAAGGAATAAGAGATCGCATTTTTGTTTTTCATTTTGGGAAACTACAATGGAGTTTGTTGTATTTACCCAGTCAGAATGCCATGACACCGCTTGCAGACCTTCTGCTTGGTGTTGCCACAGCGAGGCACCACTGCGCTCAAGTTGAGACAATTGGAGCAGAAGGAACGCCCGCAGTTTTTACAGCCCAGCTATTAGATCCATTATGAGAAAACACACATTAAAGGAGAGCAAGATCGCATATGAATATAACCAGTTACTTATGTTTCATATGAATAATCATACCTCCTTCCGGAAAAGAGTAAACTTAGATGCACAACAGAAACACCGGTTGTCCATGTTGTAACGCAGAGAGCTTCATGTAAGATTGAAGGTTAGATTTTTAGAATAGTTCATCTAATGTTTAATTGGTTGTCAATAATATATCTACAATCTATAGACCACACCACTTTGATCTCCATCGACTCCAAAAAATGTCTAATAACAGGAAGTAAACCGGAATATATCGCGTGCCATACGTTTACGTAGTTCCGGTATCTGTTCGTCCAATCATTGTCTCGCGGTTCCCATTCAAAACATACAGAGCTGTACTGTCGGAACCGAGGAGTACCGTACGCTTTTAAAATCATTGAAAGGAAAAACTTTAGGTTTGTAAAGTCTGTATTACATCGTTTACTGTTATTGGTCTCGTTTGTTTTGATCATTGTGTTGGTCCACTTTACTGCTATTCCAAACGAAGCGATGCAACACGTTAAAGGCTAACGATAGCTGTTAGCCAGTATTCATCCCATGTTACATGCAGTTTCACTTTGCACTGCATGAACACTTTAGCATCGGATTACTTCTCCTGGTAATAAAATAATGCAGTGTGTGACATACATGATATTTGACTACCAACCAGCAGGAAATTAAAGTTGGGAGGGGTTGTAGCAATGAATAGCTGTCACAGCATCCCTTCATGCATTTGATTCCAGTGTAAACTTTGCTAAATTCATTGTGTTGTTTTCCTCTGCTGTGCAGTTGTGTTGAGGTGCACGATGGCAGAGGGGGTGGATGCAGAATGGGAGCTTAGCAAGGAAAACATTCAGCCGCTGAAGCGGGGTCGGGACGTGTCGGTGCTGCACCAGGCGCTCAGTCAACAGCAGGACGGGCCGAGCTCTGCTGTCAGCCAGCAGAAACAGTAAGACAAGGGAGCAAGAGCAAACATTGACCTCCAAGTCAAGTTATAACTCTGTTTGAGTGCACACAAGTGTGTCCAAATTAAGGACATGACTTGATAGAGGTTGACGAATGATTTATTTTTGTGTGTTTTTTTCTTATCCAGGAGCTTTGAATCTGAACTGAGGTTATATAATGGAGAAGATCCACTTGATGTCTGGGATCGGTAAGATCAGTCACTTTCAATCATATGAACCGTTTACAATTAGCAATAATGGAACTCTATACTTTTGATATCTGTGTGAGCTTGTCCGACGTTTGTGCCTTGTTTTCCAAACAGATACGTAAAATGGACGGAACAAACATTTCCTCAGGGTGGGAAGGAGAGCAACCTTGCCATGTTGTTGGAGCGAGCCGTGACCCTTTTCACGGAGGAGAAAAGATACCACAATGACCCGCGCTACGTCGACCTCTGGATCAAATTTGTAAGTTAGCTGCGAGTTATTTTATCACATTTGCAAGCTCCTTCTTGGACATGCTTTAGTTCATGCTATCTCGTGTATGTGTTTGTCCCATCAGGCAGAGATCTGCCCAGAGCCGCTGGAGATCTACAGTTACATGCAGGCACAGAGGATAGGAGGGTCCCAGGCTAGCTTCTACATCGCTTGGTCAGAGGAATATGAGAGACAGGGCAACTCTCGCAAGGCAGACAACGCCTACCAGGAAGGCTTCAACAACTTTGCTGAACCGAGGGATAAGCTCCTGCAGTTCCACAAGTAGGGATATGACGGGTCTCCTTTCATTCAGTGCATATCACAATGATGCATGATAATCATAGGAAATCATAACCCTACAGTGTTCCCCTACATGCATCCAGCAGTGGACCAGCCCGGCGCTTTCACACCCATCGATTGCTGCATTGCAAAAAAAATGGTTCTATAGCAAAACAAAAGATATTGTTCTGCTATAGAATAAAAAAACCTTATTTAAGGATGCATTAAACAGGAGCTCCAGTGGGGATGGCTATGTCTTTTTTTTATATATATGCGCTAGTACTATTAATACCACAAAAAAGTGCACTATGCTATTTCTTGTTATATTTTTAGACCATTGTACATCAGCATAGTGCATAACCGATCAGCACCGCTCTGGGAAAAAGTTTAAGGAAAAAAGAGTACCAGTTCAGCTACACATGCAAGCTGAAAAATAGTCTAATGTTTCCTGAATTACTACTTCTAGGGCCCTGCAAGCACGTGTGTCACGACAGGTGATGACCAGCATGGCGGATAAAGACAGTGATGAAGAGAGCAATGAACCCGAGCGAATGTCCCTCATCGATCTCAAACACAGGGGAAAGAAGAAGGCCATTGTACCCATCAACAGAGTTCGGGCTGTTCTCGGCCGTAAGTACATGCACGTATGCTTGCTTCGGCTACAATTGACAGACACCTTGTCAATTGTTTGCCAAATGTACGTATGTTGCTGCCGGTCATGTGAAGCCTTAAAAGAATGGTTATTTTTCTCCTAAGCAATAGGCCTCTTATCAATCTTAAATATGTCGTATCCGTTTCCCTCTGGACAGATAATGCCAGAGCCTTGCAGTCGACGGGGGCCCCGGCACCGAGTAGAGCGAACAGCTGCTTCTTGGTTTTTGACGAGAACAAGTGTCCGGAGGCTGTGACCTCCGACCCCAAACTGGAGCCCTGGGCTGCCCCGCCGCCCGCGAGGGCCAAGGAAAACGAGCAGAAGGCCGAGAAGTGGTGCGACGTGAAGGTACCAATCAAGATGCCGCTGCAGGCCCGTGTTAGCTGGCAGAACCTCTGTGTGTTGCTAGCATTGTTACGGGAGGCCTCTCATCCAATGCCGTGTCTGTCTTTCTGTCCTGCCGTAGATGCCCCAGAGGTCCCGATTCGGTCACAAAATCGTAGCGCCGCCTCTCGCAAAACCGTCTTTCCAGCCCTTCGTGGAAGAGTCGGACGAGCCTCCCACAATGTGGGTTCTAATATTACACATTTTATTTGTATTAATATGTTGTCAATGAGGTTTTCCCAAGAACTTTTTTGCATCAATCACAAGCACGATACCACGATTTTGCGTTTCCTCTCAGTGGTCGTTGTTCCCTCTCTTGATTTGTTTTTCCTGTGGTCCCAGGACTCCATGCAAGATCAACCCGGCGGTGAACACAGTGCTGTCGTCCCGTAAGCCACGTCTGGAGGAGACCCCTTTAAAGAGGCTCCAGGAACACAGATCACACCTGCTGCTACAGAAGCAGCAGCCAGAGACGCAGGGGGGGAAACCGCAGGAGAAGAGCGCCTACTGCAAGGAGCTGCTCTTCAGTGGCGCCACCGAGTTCTGCTTTGAGGAACTGAGGGCTCGAGCGCTACCGCCAGAAGATGGCCCAGGAGACCGAGGGCCAGAGCCCAGCCTGGCCAATCGAGCACCGGTCCCACCCAACACTGACACTGAGCTTTGATTGTTTTATATTCCTTGTGGATAGGGCCGTGAAGAAGAAGTCCATAAATGTCATGTGACGACTGTATTGTAAGTCATACGTTTTTTTTAAAGGTTTTATACCCATAGAAGTGTTGTACATTTTAAAGTGGTGAAGAAGCAATTGGGGGAATCAATATTCACTGCAGAAATCATGTTCACAGGAATATTGCTATTTTTCCTTTTTTGCACAATTTGGGATTGTTCTGTGTATCAGTCCCTGGAGACCACGCTGCATAAAGAGGTTCAAAAACGTGCCTAAGTGTTTGGCTGGTGACTAGCTGGATGATAATTTACTGATTGACTCACAAGGTGCATCGTAAGCAGAAGACATGCACCGGAACACAGATTGTTTTCCTGGTAATTGTTTTTGAATTACTAATTGGGTACAAACAAAGGAAGTGCTGAGTATCTGCTATCGCTGGACTTTAATGGGATTAAATCTATCTCTGGCAGCCGCTTCCCCCCCCCCAAAAAATGGAAGCAATCTTCATTTGTGAGTCGAAGTGCATTCTTGTTGCCACTTGATCCAATAAAATCGCTTAGATCTTCACACCAGAGGCTATTGTGGTTTCACTTTGAAAGTGTTGACATTCAAAGGGAGGTGGTATGCTAAACATTTAAAAATGTTTTAAACGTGATTTTGAAGTGTTTGACGGAAAGCCAGTAGAGTTTAACGAAAGGAATGGACCCTGAACCTACTGTGGTGACGACATTCCCATAACGGAACTTCCAGGGAATTCTTTAAATGATTCCCAAGAAGGTTAGGATGGCTCAACATGATTACAGTAGTGGATGAGTGAAACAGGAAACCGAACCTGCATCTGGCACTGAAACCTAAAAATAGGTATCATTGAATACTACTTTGGATTGTTTCACTTCCTTTAGTGAGAACATGCTTAGTGTAGTCTAATAGTCACAGTGTACCCCTTTCACTTGCTATTTGTAAGGAGTCTTTAAAAACCCAATAATACATCAAGTGACCAGTGGAGCAGAGAATTGCTCGGAAAATAAAGTTCACCACTTAGCAGCAGAGAGATGGCATAAGTAGGTCTAGCTGGCTTTGGTGATGTTCTTAAATGAGGCCCTCTGAGAACAGCTTCTGTCCATCTGCCTGTTACCCTCAAAAGGCAAACACACTTGGGCTGGGCTGCAGTCCGTGTTCTAAAATCCATTTCTAATCCTTTCCACCGGTTTAACAGTGACTTCTCCTCCACTTTATGTCAATTATACTAAATGCAGGCAGTTGAGTTGAAGTTCTGCTCCTATGTGGTTGCACATCAGTTAAAAGTTAATGTTAGGTCAGCCATGTATAGCATGGTCTCTGACCACGCAAAGTGAACACTGTTACGTCACCAAAGGTGGAGGATCTGTGGGAAGACCTATAATCCGGTATCACAGCAGGCCTTGAAACATAGCCACGCATAATGCTCAAAGGGCCGCCGTCAGACCAAACAATAGAATTAATTGAAATGCAAACCATTAGGGCTGTATTATTTATGAGGCTGTCGGGTCCTTCTTTTGAATGACGCCACAAAAAGGGTTTCAGGCAATCATTGTTTAAGGGTGGCCCTTGTACAATTTACAATACAACCGCCCCCTCGCCGTCATGTTTATCTATATGGCCGGCCAATGCTTTTAACCGAAGCTCAGAGTGGATCATCAAGCATGACAAAAAAGCTGCTGCTCTTGCATATATTCAAATCTAGTGGATTTAGAGCCGTCTGTATCACTGGATAGATCTAATTGACCAATAGGATGTGTCAAGGAAGAGAATGTCTGTGCTGTAACCTTAAGGACATGGGACAATTTCTTCAATGTTTAGAATAAATAATAGATGTTCAATTAATAAATACCCCACCTAGATACATCATTTCTACCATGAATTTGGCTTCCTTCTCAAACTGGCAACAACAATTATATAGATTATGAATGTGATGTCTCAGTTTTCCAATAACCTGAGCAAGCACAAGCACAGATCTATAAGGAGAGAGGACTGATAATCATGCCCAGCGAGACACTGGGAGAGCACAACCTTTCTGCTGTGTCATTTGCCACTGCCATGCATGGCTGCAGAATATAATCAGTGGGTAAATATCAGCTGTAATAATGCTGACAGGTACAGGAGTGAAAGAGAAAGAGGTCATATCTAGCATTAAATGGAGAAAAAAAACATTTTGCATCATAGTTATTCAAACTGGCTGTCACAAGGTCTGCTCGTGTTTGCTTGATGTGGGATTGCAACGTGGTTATTAAGGTGCGTTTCGGTGACTTCCCCATCTTCTCTCAACAATATTCCAAGTAGTACATATGTCCCGAATCAGCTTCCCTTTACAAGCTATTTCTGCATGACGTGACCCTAATATATTTAAAAGCTGAGTGTCTGCCTCATAAATTATTCAGTACTAGATCATGTGTGAAGAATTTCTTTTCCTTTTTTTTACCCAAAATAGGCTACATAAGAGACCGAAATTATATATTTTTATTCCCCCTTTAGGCGTTAAAAAGAATAATCTATTAATATTATTCCTATGACACTTCAGAGATTGTGGGCTTTTTGGTGGTCTCTCTCTAGAGATGGCCGGGATCTTTCCAGGGTGCCCCCGCTCCTCTATCCCCCTGCCATCTGCCATCCCCTGACCCTGTCATAGCGTGGATAATGCACTTGACCGTGCAGCCCACTGGGTACACACAGCATCCTCGGTGAGCGCCCCGCGTTCTCACATCACCCCATCAAGTGTGTCAGGGATGGGTGTGGATGGGGTGGTGCCCTGCATGGGCTGGCTGTATGAAAGGTATCCCGGGTAATGTGTCCATTGGCCCCGACTCTCCTTACTGTCACTGGAAACCACCCTGAGCACACCGACACACGCACAATAAGCCTTGTGAAAATATAAGACCGCATACACATTAATGCAGGCTTGTGCATGTGTGTGTATACACACACACACACACACACACACACACACACACACACACACACACACACACACACACACACACACACACACACACACACACACACACACACACACACACACACACACACACACACACATTTACACACAAACACAGATACATTGCCATCAATTCACGTCTACAGCAAAGACAGCCCAATGAGAGAGTGGGAGGAGGGAGCAATAAAGAGGCAGAGAGAGAGAGAGGGGGGGGGGTGAGAGAGAGAGAAAGAGAGAGCCAGGGAACAGTGGGAGGGGAGTAAGTGGGTATGTGTGTGTGTGTGTGAGCGAGAGAGAGAGAGAGAGAGAGAGAGAGAGAGAGAGAGAGAGAGAGAGAGAGAGAGAGAGAGAGAGAGAGAGAGAGAGAGAGAGAGAGAGAGAGAGAGAGAGAGAGAGAGAGAGCGCGCGCGCAAGAGAGCACACCAGAGGAGGAGAAGGCTAGGGAGACAGAGAGAGAGAGATAGAGGGAGATAGAGGGAGAGGGGGGATGGAAGGATCATACACAGGGCTGTGATACTCTCCCCTTGGATGTAGCTACGTCTCTCTATGGCTTCCTCCCTTCTTTGTCTGGCCACCCTGCGTGCCCAGGAGCAGCGGCAGCGGCAGCGGCAGCAGCATCAGCAGCACACGGCGCGACCAGCGCTCGTCCACACCACCAGGGGATGAATCAGCTCCCAACAAAGAGCCTTTGAGATGGCAGTGTGTGCGTCTGGCTGGAGGGAACAACGTATCAGGCTTACCCAGGCAAGCAGCAGCCTGCAGTGTGTGTGCAGTGCTCGTCGTCGATGTGCGCGCGCGCACGTGCGTATGCATGTGTGCGCGTGTGTGCGTGTGCGTGTGTGTGCGTGTGTGTGTGTGTGCTTGTGTGTGTGTGTGTGTGTGTGTGTGCAGGGTATGTGTGTGTGGATGTGTGTAAATATGTTCATGCCTGAGTGCGTGTGTAAAGCAGTGTGCGTGTGCGTGTATGTTTGTGCATGTGTGCATGCGTGTGTGTGTGTGTGTGTGTGGGTGTATATGTGCACATTCTCGCTCACAACCATTCCGATAAGAGAGAGGCTCTCTTCCTCACTGGACAGCAAGGTAAGGAGGTGGGGAGGGGGCAGTGGTGGTAATGGAAATAGATATTTATCGTTTTGAATAATGGTTTATCCAACCCAGAGCCCCATTTTCTGCCTTCACAGCGGAGCGTGTAGGGGTAGCACGGGGGCTGTGGTGGTGGGGGGGGGGCTTAGAGAAAGAGGCTTAGCATCATTGATAAAGAGCAAGTGCTAATGTGTGTGTGTGTGTGTGTGTGTGTGTGTGTGTGTGTGTGTGTGTGTGTTGTGTGTGTGTGTGTGTGTGTGTGTGGTGTGTGTGTGTGTGTGTGTGTGTGTGTGTGGGGGGGGGGGGGGGGTCTTGTGGCTGTTGGTTGGCAACCAGAGTGGTTGGGGAAGAGAAGGGAAAATGAGTGTATAGTGATTGTAGCACGGCCAGGTGGAGTGCTGGTATAAGGCGTGCGTGCGTGCGTGTGTGTGCGTGCGTGTGTGTGTGTGCGTGTGTGTGTGTGTGCGTGTGTGTGTGTGCGTGTGTGTGTGTGCGTGTGTGTGTGTGTGTGTGTGTGTGTGTGTGTGTGTGTGTGTGTGTGTGTGTGTGTGTGTGTGTTTGGGGGTGGGGAATTTAGCAGGAAGACATATTTAGCAAAGCAACGCATCTCAAAGAGCCCTCTACCCCATCCCCCCCCCCCCCCATTTCTCCTATCTTCACCCCCCATTTACACCCAGTCCCACCCCTCAAACCTCCTCTACCTCCTCCTATCCCCATGCTCATGCTCTGGATAGAGCAGACACGGACCACAGGAAGACCTTAGGCGTCCTCTAGTGTGGACTGGCTCTGTTACGTTGGAGGCCTGTGTCGGCGCCCTCTCGCTCCAGGTGAACTTGCATGTTTGTTCTGTTATAATTAATTAATGGATGATTTGCTTTCGGAAATCCTGCAGCCACATGCTCACTGCTTGTATGTTTGGCACCTTGGATGGCTGTAGTGCGAAACTGAGGCGCGTCGCCATTTGTTCGATGTACATCCTGTGGACTGTGTGTCATGCTTGTTGAACAAATTACTGCCAAGTGAAGAGGTTATGAAATATGGACTTATGCAATACCTTGGAGACGTTCTTTTGGGACTGTTTTCGGGAGACACTTGCGTTGGTTGTGGAAGCCATGTATGATCTAAAAATATGTTGGCACAATGCTGTTCAGTTTGCTGATTGCAGTTACCTTCAGGTCTACCTCAGTAATCGATTGCCTGTTTATTATGGTCTAGCATGCACCAAAAACACGCAGGTCACACACGTGTGCTGTACAGAGAATAACATTCTTGTGCAGGGGTTAGAACCCCTGGGTTCAGGATGATCCTCAGAGGAACGGTCATAGAATCATCATGGTTTGAAGGAGGACAGAGAGAGAGGGCGAGAGAGAGAGAGAGAGAGAGAGAGAGAGAGAGAGAGAGAGAGAGAGAGAGAGAGAGAGAGAGAGAGAGAGAGAGACACGCTTAGAGCGAGAGAGAGACAGACAGAGGCAGAGAGAAACAAAGAGAGACACAGAGAGACAGAGACAGAGATACACAGAGATAGAGACAGATAGAGAGAGGACATTCTGCATTAAGAGCTTAGTGAAGCCACTGGTCATGAGACATCAAACACTGGGGATTAAAACAGGCTCTGGGTCGCAATCAGGACAGCATGCCCTGACTCCCGGTTTGCCCTGAAACCACATCCCCACACAGGTGGGGACCACGACTTGGTGGTGACTGAAGAGGCCAACTTAATTATCTTAAACCTGCTTCAGGTTTAAGAGCGTTCAAGCCTCATGATTAAAAGATAGTCTTCAGTAACAGGGAACTGCTTGTACAGCCCGGAGTACAGCCCATGGAGCCCACAGTGCGCTGCCTTTGCATCAATAAATGAAGAGTAATAGTGGCGTGTGTTCAGCCGTGCCCTCCATTATGATACGTCTTAATGAGCAGAGCGTGAAATTGTACGAGGGACTTAAAAGAGTGCAGAGTGTCTTCATGGGAAGCTGAATCTTTGATGGGTATGGCTCAATCGACATCCGCAGCCCTTGGCCCACAAACACGCACGCGACGTGTTTTGGAATGCAGCATAAAATGTTATTTCCTGCGTGTGGGAGTACCAGGATACCAAATGAGTTGGGGCTTGTGTTGGCATCGTCAGGGAAACCCTGCTGACTGACCCATCAGGTGTTTGTTTACAGTGTCTTTGTGCTAAGGTTGTTAAGGCCCACAGAGTTGGATAAACCTTCTACTGTGCATGGACCGTGCCAGCCCCTCGGCCCCTTAGCGGCATCCGCTGCCCAGCGATGCTCTCTTGACTTTATGTCTCACACTGCCCAGTGAAACAAAGTGTAGGCTATGTCTTAGTCGTCATCACTACTGTGCTCTTTCCTCAAATCCCCTCTCACATTGCGGCTTGTTTACCGCAGACAAAGCCATCCGAGGTGAGGGAGGAGAGAAGCTCTCACCTCCGCCGTGTTGGTGGGATTACCACCAGCGACGAGGTTGTGCTTCATAATGAAATCCTAGCAAAAGTCCCCCGGTCCATGTGACTGGCAGCTTTCAATCAATGTCAATCTATTGACCATGTTCCCCCAAATCCACCCCCCCTCCTCCACTTTTCTTCCTCTTACTTTTGTTCGCCCTCCCCCCCTCTGCTGCGATGTTCTTTATCTCTGCTCTTCACTCTTTCTCTCTCTCTCTGCCCTTCTGCGTCTATACACTAGCTCATCCTCCTCCTCCTCCTCCTCCTCCTCCTCCTACTCCTCCTCCTCATCCTCCCTCCTCCTCCTCCTCCTCCTCCAGGCTGGCTCATGCATGTGTCCTTTCTCTTGTCCACATTAACACAGCGGCCAGTGTGCTCTCATACCCTTGGAGCAAACACGGCTGTGGAGGTGGTTGAACATCAAGTGTTTGGTCCATTCTTCATCATCTGTTGAATCCCAAGGCTTTTTAACCCTTTACTTAAAACACAAAGCCATTGTGAAGCTCTGTCTTCGGTGTGCCTTTTGTTTGTGTGCACATTTTTGCAGAGAACTGCGTAGACAGAGAAACGCATGATGTGCCGCCGGCCGCAACTAACCCCAGGAGAAAGGACCCGGGCCGTCGATATCAATGAAGTGGCTCTGTGAAAGTGGGTCATCGCCGCCCTGATGAACCCATCTAGTAGACTGTGAAGTCGACAGCGAAAGACGTGAAGCGTAATATCAAGCGTTGACATTGATGGACGGTTTCCTGGCCTGTCGTTGGTTTACACTCCCATCGTACGTTTATTTGCTTTGGCACCCAGCTTTGGTGCTGAACCGGATGTTAGTGTGTTCATAAAGTATTTACTGTTGTGATCGGCTCGAGGCTTGTTTTGATTCCCTGGAAAAGACCGTTAGATCCGCACTACATGATGTTGGAGCTCTTTTTTGTGTGATCACAAAAATGAGGGTCAGGTGATGTTCAGGAGAAGTTGAAGAGATCTCAAAGAGATGTCCCCTGTACTTGGAGAACAAAACAACAGCTCATCTGAACCGGCAATACAGTATATACCATACATATAGTATTTGATTTCCTGTTCCTCTGAAGTCTGTGACCCTCCCTTCATCAGGATCCCATTGTTGTCCCACGAACGTCACGGTGGTGGCGGGGAACTTTGTGTTATCGTCTCGGGCGTGCCTTAACTGCAAAAGACCGGTGTTTTGGGCTTTTAAGCTGCATGACACAAGCACAAGCACAGACCGCAAGCATGGAACATGTGTGAAAGCCATGTGCAAGTCCATGCAGTTTAGGGACTCTGTGAATCACGTGTGCTGTCGCCATCCTTCCGTGTCTGTAGAGGTGACTCCAAAGAGAAAGCAGATTTTGCCAGTGGTGTGGGAGGAAAGCAGGGCGTCAATTGAAATCATAAACTCTGCTGTGGTACTGTCCGGTCACATTGTCAGGACCACACACCACCCACACTCATGTAATACGTCTTTGCAGTGGACCTGAATTGATGGCAACGTTTCTGTGAGTGTATAAATGTTGAATGTGTGTGTGTGTGTGTGTGTGTGTGTGTGTGTGTGTGTGTGTGTGTGTGTGTGTGTGTGTGTGTGTGTGTGTGTGTGTGTGTGTGTGTGTGTGTGTGTGTGTGTGTGTGTGTGTGTGTGTGTGTGTGTGTGTGTGTGTGTGTGTGTGTGTCCTATTCCCGTGCCCTCTAATGGTTTACGAGTGTGTGTACGCATACAGTGTGCACTTGCACACGTGTGTGTGGCTCCCCGGGCTCGCGTGACTTGCGTGCGTACGTGTTCATGAAATGACGACCCTCTCCACTTACCGCTTGGAAGAAGCGAAGCCTAGGCTTTCTCATTATGCTCAAAGGGCAAAACGGTCATCATAATGAAGCTGATGAGGAGCCATCGCTAAGTCCCCAGGCACTGCACAGCAGAGACGTGCAAACAGATGTTAAGGCCCTGGGTCCTGGTGATCTACCTCTCTATGGGATAGATATAGCCCCTGTGATTTCACCAGGGCTGGATTATCCTCATTTGCGTATTGACAGACAGCGCACCGAAAGAGGATTACCTCCCATCCTTCGGTTCAACCCTCCCTTCACTATTTGACACCAATCTTGGTCAACCAAACAACACAAAAGGTCACCGGAACCCGGGTGTTGCGGGTCAGGACACCCGGGTTCTATGAGTAGATTACTGAACAAATCAAAAACAAGGAACGGGATTGAACACTGTACTGTAATCTCGTGAGTATGCACATTTTACCTGCAACCTCCTCCCCCTCTGTTTCTGCATGCCCCGCCGACATAAAGGAGAAATCAGGGCAAACAGGAACAGAAATAAATAATAAGAATCATTCAGCAGAGCTCAGAACTAACACCCAGCAAATCCAATATCCCCCTTATCTCTCAATCTCCCCCGTCTCCCCTCCTGCACTCCGGTCTCTGGATCGCACGATAGCACGGCCATCGTGGTGCAAGCCCCTCCTCAGTCACGCTACGCGCTGCCCTGTATTGGATTGATGAGCTGCATTTTTTTTCTCTCTTCTGCACGTGTCAGTGGAGGGTTTGTAGAGTAGGGTGACGGGCGGGGGGAGGGGGGGTACGCAGCCATCACTCAGCAGAATGTATCCGTCGCTTTTTTTTGCAGAGAACAACAATCTCTGCCTCGTTTATTGGATGGATCGTCTCTTCCAAGTTCTCCCCCCCCCCCCTTTCTTTGTCTTGTGTTCTCGTGCGGCGGCCCCCTCACAGCAGGGCTGATCAGCGATGCGGTATACATATTTAATGCATACATGGTACATCTGGGTCGCCTGGGCCTCCTGAGGTGGGGCGCTTTGGAAAAATCGGATCTAGCGCAATCTGGGGATGACCTCATCCCCCGTTTGGTGGGCCTGACAGCAGACGTCGGAGCCCTTCTCCATCTATCCTACTCTGTACTTTTATGTTGTCATAGCTGGCTGGATTATTGGAAAGCTCAGTGTCAGATGCCTGTGCCATCAGGGTTTAATAACACTGTAGCCACCTAGTTCAAAAGCCTTCCAGCTTCCAGGGGGGGGGGGGGGGACACACAATTTATAGGATCAATAAGTCATGCTGGGGTTATGTTCTGCTGCTGCTCTTTGGGCTGATGAAGGCTGGTACAGTGCTACATAAAGCAGCGGTCCCATTTGTGATGGTATCACCCTATTATCAGGGGCCGTCGGGGGCGGCAGCAGCTTGCTTTTCCCTCATGGGTAAATATTGATCGATCTGCTTGTGCTGGACACACAAGTGCTATGCGTAAACATTTGCTCGGCCATTGCAATCGGCAGCACGTGCATGTTGAACAGCAGTCTAAACAGATTTCCGCTTCA
>OLKM01000386.1:259406-271906 GCA_900291075.1 Melanogrammus aeglefinus | reverse complement strand
CATGACATACACACACACACACACACACACACACACACACACACACACACACACACACACACACACACACACACACACACACACACACACACACACACACACACACACACACACACAGACACGGACACGGACACGGACACACACACACACACACACACACAGACACAGACACACACACACACACACACACACACACACACACATACACACACATACACACATACACACATGGGTCAGAACAGACACATCGTGTGCAAATAACGGACGCAGCGTTTATCTGACCGACGCGGCAACATCTGGGTGTGCCCTTCACACCAACAGAAGGCCCCCCCCCCCCCCCCCTTGCTCCTGACGGCGACCAGGAATAGAATGACCCTCCCCCAACCATCATACTGTTTCCTCATCTATCGCCGGCCATGGGCTAATAACCCTGCTGTTATACGGACTGATCCCCCTCCAGAGCGACGCCAGATGTATTACTCCATGCTGGTAATTAATAACACCCCGCGATAACATCCCCACTGGAGGTCCGGCAGCGAGGAGTGGGGGAGTGGGGGGGGGGGGGGAAGTGCAAGCAGAGGATCCGTCAGCCTAGGAAATCGTCGGATTTCTGTGGCTCTGTGAAGTGCTCTTGATCTCCGAAACCGTTTACACACCACAACCCCCCCCCCCCTTGAAGTAGTGAGGAACACCAACATTTTCATTACAGCCAGGATATTATTGGTGCAGTGCAATATAGGAACTATCGTGTCAGCTCTTAGAGCAGATTTATGGCTTAACGGCGTCATCAAAGTGATATCAGCAGCGCTGCACACACAGCGCGTGCATGCAAACATACACAAAAACGTATACGCACAAGCACGCACGCACGCGCACACGCACACACACGCCGAGAGCAGGGCACCTAATAACACCGGCTTCCGAGAATGACATTATAACCTGGCTTATTTCTAAATACCGTCAGATTGCAGCGTAATTATCAGACACGCCATGTCCTGTTCTATAAAAGAAAAAGAAAACACCGCACAGCACACAGCGATAGCGTTTAGACACGGGAGACAATTATCGTATCATCTTAAAAAAACAACAGAGGCCCGCACTGAGGCTATTATCGCCTGGCTCAGAGGCACTGGCACTGGGTGAGGTGTGAGCTGACCCCTGGCCCCCTGTGTAGGGGGGATGGCAGCAGACCAGTGGAGTGAGGAAGCGGTTCTCTTCACCTGATGGGGACACCCAATTATTTAGTAGTATCACTGACCAAGGACGATTCTGCCCAGACGTTGCCTCTAGCGAGACCCCCTGCCTGCCCCTGCAATATCCCATACTCGCACACGCAATGCGCAGGCGCACGCACACACATACTTTGAATGTGTGACGTTGACAAAAATTGACTAAAGATATTTTAATAATTTTTCATTATCATATATGCAATTAGACTCTGTATACATATATTTAAAGTCTAGTTGTGTATATTAATATATACATTATTGATTCAATATCAATGTTCAATATTGATAAAGCCACAATATTATTATGGACAGAATCTTTGTTATACGAGCAACCTCCGGGCATTAAGAACAGCCAATTCATCAGCTCAATCTTGATCTTCTTCAACATGCTACCCAGCATCTTCGCCCACCCCCTTCAATAACACCCTCCATCTCAGACGTGCTTGGCTTTTCTCCGGCAGCACCCCATTTAGCCCCGGCGGCCGTTTGCGTCTGTGCTTAAGATCCTAATGGTGTGTGGCCCGCTGGTTGCGTCAATGCGTTTGCAATGCAGCATCTGAGTTTGTGCGCAGGGAGACGGCGTTAACGGCCTCTCTAGTGTCTCTTAAAGTGCTCTCCACTCGGCTGTGCTCCGTCTGAGTGTGTTTGCACAATAAGCCACGGGGGGGGGAAAGAATTCTGTAAAGTCTGTGACATTCCGGCACCACAATAAAACGTCCTTCACGGATTTTCTCTTCTTCAGAGTCTAAATTTAACACAGCGCCGCGAGCCAGGGCTTCATCTCCCCCCCCCCCCCCCCCCCCTCTTCCTTAGTTCCTTCCCCGGGCCCGTCCCGGTCCGTGAGCCGAGCGGTGCGTGGACAGCAGAGCGTGTGACAAAACGGGATTGAATTAGACGCCAGGACGCTTCCCCCCTCTTCTTCTGTTTTTTTTCAGACCATCGTGCGCGGCAGCATGATCGGCCATGGCGACTACATCACGGCCATGATCAAGGACATGAGCCGGCTGTCCGTCACCAGCTCCAACTCCCTGAGGAAGCACAGCCCCTCGGCCAGGAAGAGGGCCCAGTCCCTGGGGAGGCTGGGCGAGGTGAGGGAGGGCGACAACTACCAGTACGAGGGCCTCGCTGGGGACGACGAAGAGGACGACGAGGACGACGACGAGGACGACGACGAGGACGACGACGAGGGGCAAGGGCACGCGTCCCGGGAACGCTGGAGGAGCAGGAACGTCCACAGCGAGAGCAACACGCCCCACATGGGCATGAAGAAGAGCGTCACCCTGCAGCCCAACGGCATCCTGTCCCGAGCCAGGTCCACCTACGAGGTGGGGGTCAGCTCGGTGGAGAGGCCGCCCCCGCCGCCGCCCGTCCAGCCCCAGCCCATCCACGCACCCAGCTACGGGGCCTACATGAGCCCCGAGCTGGGCAGCCCTCAGGGCCGGGTGGTGTGGAGGAGGGACTTCCAGCTGCCGCCCAGGGGCGGCCCCTCGGGTCAGCGGCCCATCGCGTGCTTCTACAGCCCGGCCATGGTGCTCCAGCAGCACCCCCGGGGGGATCAGGGCCCCCTGCACCCCGCAGAGTTCGCCCACCACCCCAACCTGCCGCTTTACATGCCGAGCCCCAGCAGCCCAGTGCGGCCGTTCTCCTCCTACGACCTGAAGGTGAGGCCGGGGCACCGCCTTGGGGGGCTCGCTCGGAGACCAGCGCACACTTGTGTATTCCGCACACACTCCCCCTTACTAACCCGCGGGATGAAGCTGCATTCTGATGCGATTTGCATATCCATACTTCACAGACGTTTGCATATTATTAAAATTAATATCTTAAAGCTCCTTTGCTGGGCAGCAGGCTTCCTCCACCAACCAGCGTTCTCCTCAGCCCCATACAGGAACACAATCCTTTAATCAGAGCAGTGGAAACGTATAATTATTGGTTATGAATTACAACCTGGGTTTATTGGCTTAGCGGGCTTGTAAATGTGAGGAAATGTTTTGTTTGGCATGATTTCAGAGGGTGTGAGTGTGTGTAGGGAGAGGTAGCAGGGACAGGGACAGGGGGGGGGGGGGGTGCATTTGAGGCTCCTACAGCCTCTGTATATGGAGCATGGCATCAGGTGGAGTGGATGCACAATGGGAGTGAAGGACATGATTTACATTCACTTAGAAAGCAGAGCATGGACACCAGGCTGCTTGCCAACTCTTTCATCTCTGTCTCTCTCTCTCTCTCTCTCTCTCTCTCTCTCTCTCTCGCTCTCTCTCGCTCTCTGCTCTCTCTCTCGCTCTCGCTCTCTCTCTCTCGCTCTCTCGCTCTCTCTCTCTCTCTCTCTCTCCTCTCCTCTCTCTCTCTCTCTCTCTCTCTCTCTCTCTCTCTCTCTCTCTCTCTCTCTCTCTCTCTCTCTCTCTCTCTCTCTCTCTCTCTCTCTCTCTCTACCTCCCTCATCCCGTTGCAGGGGGAGTCCATCGTGAGGTACCATTCTGGCTTCCTGCCCACGGGCACCAGCAGCCCCCTGGTGAGTGGGGTGCGGCCCCAGCGGGCGGTGCGCTCCTCAGCCAGCTACACCCTGGGACTGTCCCCCAACATGGGACACCTGAGACCCAACGGGCCCGAGCCCTTCCTCAGACACTCGGGGGGTCTCACCAACCCCCCGTATCCCAGGCAGGACAGCCCGTCCCAGCCGCGGCCCTCCCCCACGGGCTCGCTGGCCACCAGCCCCCCCGGGGCCTGCTCCCCCGCTTACAGACCCCCGCCCCACCCGTCGCCCCGCCCCCCGCCCGACCCGCCCAAGGTGACCCACGAACAGTTCAAGGCGGCGCTGCAGATGGTGGTGGACCAGGGGGACCCCCGGGCGTACCTGGAGAACTTTGTGAAGATCGGCGAGGGCTCCACGGGGGTGGTGTGCATCGCCCGCGAGAAGCACAGCGGCCGGCAGGTGGCGGTGAAGATGATGGACCTGCGGAGGCAGCAGAGGAGAGAGCTGCTGTTCAACGAGGTACGCCCGGTTCCAACACACGCGCACACACGCAAGCGCACACGCACACGCACACGCTCGCACACGCACAAACACTGCGATATAAATAACAACCACCAACCTTGCGATCTATGACCTCATTTGCAAATATGAATCCGTCGATGTATTGCGCCTTGGGTTTGTTTATCGCTTCATGTCCCATGCGTCGCGGCTTCTACCTCTCATTAAATTTCCGCCTTTAATTTATGACTACATGATTACCGCAGCGACTACAGAGAAGGGCGATGGCCCAACTGTGATGAGCGATATCGCATCTCGCTGCAGATGTGACACTGATTGCGGCTGTCACGGTGATGTTCGCAGGTGGTCATCATGAGGGACTACCAGCACAGAAATGTGGTGGAAATGTTCAAGTCAGCCCTGGTGGAGGAGGAGCTGTGGGTTATCATGGAGTACCTGCAAGGTGGCGCACTCACCAACATTGTGTCTGAAACGAGGTAAGCTGCTTAGACAGAATGGTCGTCGTTTGAAAACGTCGTTTGATTTGTCGCCTATTTGGTTGACTGGCGGGCGCCTATGCGTTATAATAAGGGCTTAGTTGTTAGAATGTAAGACAGCCACTGGGGGGTAGTATAACACCAAGATTGAGATCGTGTTTCTTGTACGATCCATTACATAATTCCCTCGTTTTATGGGAACAGGACTGAGGTCAAGATATTATCTTAGCTCAATGGCCAACGCCATCACTGAACTATGTGGAGTGACATATTTCTGCTCAATTATAACTCAAGCAGACCGCAATCATTAAGCAAATTTTCTCAGCTTTTCAATATCTAAATATAGAACAGTAATCCAAAAAGCTGATTTGAATTTAATTCAGCAGTTATGGGTTTAACTGTATGAATAAATCTGATCTAGTTGAGAGGTATTAATATATTCATATAATTTAAAAACGCCCGCTGCTGTGATCTATACTCGAATAGGCCTACTAATAGTGTGATATAACGGGTGCAGCACTCAAATAATAATAATAATAAGTATAACAATAATAACAATATAATAGTTATGATTGTATTCCTTCTGAAGGCGTTTGAGCAACAAATTATTTCGGTAAGGTTTGGCTCTCTGTTCACTGCAGTTGTACATAATAAATTGTCTGTCAAATGGCTTGCAGAAACCAGAATGCCTGTGGTTCTCCCTCCTGCCTCGGAGCAGTTTATTGTTCCGTCTAGTTCAATGCTTTTTGTCAGCAGTAGCAAACTACTGAAATATTATATATGCTAATACAGAATGACTGTGTGTGTGTGTGTGTGTGTGTGTGTGTGTGTGTGTGTGTGTGTGTGTGTGTGTGTGTGTGTGTGTGTGTGTGTGTGTGTGTGTGTGTGTGTGTGTGTGTGTGTGTGTGTTGTGTGTGTGTGTGTGTGTCCCAGGCTGAGCGAGGAGCAGATTGCCACGGTGTGTGAGGCTGTGCTGCAGGCGCTGGCCTACCTTCATTCACAGGGTGTCATCCACAGAGACATCAAGAGTGACTCCATATTACTCACATTAGATGGAAGGGTACAGTAAATCTCTCTCTCTCTCTCTCTCTCTCTCTC
Source organism: Melanogrammus aeglefinus (assembly GCA_900291075.1). NCBI lineage: Eukaryota > Metazoa > Chordata > Actinopteri > Gadiformes > Gadidae > Melanogrammus > Melanogrammus aeglefinus. Next base: position 266,114 of record OLKM01000386.1, on the reverse strand, counting down.
TCTCTCTCTCTCTCTCTCTCTCTCTCTCTCTCTCTTCTCTCTCTCTCTCTCTCTCTCTCTCTCTCTCTCTCTCTCTCTCTCTCTCTCTCTCTTCTCTCTCTCTCTCTCTCTCTCTCTCTCTCTCTCTCTCTCATTCACTCTCTCTATTGCTCTCTCTCTTTATATTGCTCTCATCCTCTCTCTCTCTCTCTCTCTCTCTCTCTTCTCTCTCTCTCTCTCTCTCTCTCTCTCTCTCTCTCTCTCTCTCTTCTCTCTCTCTCTCTCTCTCTCTCTCTCTCTCTCTCTCTCTCTCTCTCTCTCTCTCTCTCTCTCTCTCTCTCTCTCTGAGAATGCTTCATTTTTCACATTAAAGTGGTTCTCTCTCTCTCTCTCTCTCTCTCATTCACTCTCTCTCTATTGCTCTCTCTCTTTATATTGCTCTCATCCTCTCTCTCTCTCTCTCTCTCTCTCTCTCTCTCTCTCTCTCTCTCTCTCTCTCTCTCTCTCTCTCTCTCTCTCTCTCTCTCTCTCTCTCTCTCTCTCTCTCTCTCTCTCTCTCTCTCTCTCTCTCTCTCTCTCTCTCTCTCTCTCTCTCTCCGGAACAGATCAAGCTGTCGGACTTTGGCTTCTGTGCCCAGATCAGTAAGGACATCCCTAAAAGGAAGTCTCTGGTGGGAACGCCCTACTGGATGGCTCCCGAGGTCATCTCCAAATCCCCATATGGCACTGAGGTGAGCCAGCCAATACTCATCACGACACTGATGAACATGGCAGGTAGCCAATAGCTGGGCGTGTATGTGTGAAGTGACAACCTCGGCTCGCTCTATCTAGGTGGATGTGTGGTCTCTGGGCATCATGGTGGTGGAGATGGTGGATGGGGAGCCCCCCTATTTCAGTGAGACCCCAGTGGCGGCTATGAAGAGGCTGAGAGACGAGCACGCCCCCACCGTGAGGAACGTCAGCCAGGCACGTACCGTACCAACCGCCAGTGGGGACATGCATGATAGACACAATGACAAATGTGCACGGAAGTACACATCCACTGACAGCAGTCTAATTATATTTTTTCATGCCGAGATCAAGATTGCTTTTACTCACGGTTGTCCGGATGGTCTCCTGTTTTTGTGCAGAACCCCTCTATATCAAAAAGGCAAAACAATAAAGTTAAATAAATACATCTTCTGAATGTGACGTTAGCGTAACTGAAACCTCCCTTTTACTAGCAGATGCTTGAGATAAATAGATAGTCTTACATTATTAATCCACTTTCACACAGTTTATCTATACAGGCTTTTTGTCTTGTGTGAGCAGTGACAACTACGGCGTGACGCCATTAAAAGGTGGTGCTGTGTAATACCATACCTAAACACAAGGGGCACTAAAGATCTATAAATACATTTGTTTTATTTAACCCTAAAGGTAAAAGGGTTTACCCTATTAAATAATAATGTGCTCCGTAGTAATATAATCTATTTTTCTTATGGTATGGTTCCGTATTTCAGGTCTCCCCAGTGCTGAAGGACTTCCTGGACCGCATGCTAACCCGGGACCCTATGGAACGGGCCAGCGCCACAGACCTGCTGGAGCACCCCTTCCTGCTGCAGAGCGGCTCCCCGCAGTGCCTGGTGCCCCTGGTGGAGCAGTACCGCAAGCGCATGTCCCGCTGCTGATGACGACAGCTCCCCGCTCCAGGTCCCAACCCGACCCCACCCACCCGCTCCACCTGGAAACCCCCCCGACCCCAGGCCTGAACGGGGGTCTGAACCCCTGATCCAGGCCCGTAACAGGACAACAAGGAGACCTGGGGAAGAGATCCGAATGGGCTGGTGGTCCTAAGGGAGAGAAAAGCACTTTAATGGGGGTGGACATGATGAAGCATGCAATGCAAGACAGAAGCCTATTTCACCTGTCTCCCCGGCCGGTACAGTTGACCCCGGGTGACACTGGGAGTGTTCTCCTTCCTACAAGGCGTCTATGGTGCGTATAATCAAACACCATCCGTATGCGAAATGCGAAAAAGAGAAAAAAAGAGTGGGCCGTGTGACGCCACTCAAAGAGAACATTGTAGAGCAAAGCTCTTAAGTCTTAGTGGTGAGTGAGAACCGTCTGTTACTAGTAAGTCGTCTCCCCACTCCCGGAGGGACCTTGTAGTAGAGGCATTATGACCATTAGTTCACCACCTCTGCCCACGCACTCTGTGTGTGTGCGTGTGCGTGTGCGTGTGCGTGTGCATGTGCGTGTGTGTGTGTGTGAGTGTGCGTGTGCGTGTGCGTGTGTGTGTGCGTGTGTGTGTGCGTGTGTGTGTGCGTGTGTGTGTGTGTGTGTGTGTGTGTGTGTGTGTGTGTGTGTGTGTGCGTGCGTGTGTACGAGTGTTCGTGGAGAACTTGAACACAGGTGTGTCAGGGTGCCCTCTCTCTCCACAGAGGCTGGAGGGGAAACAGACTCTCTTTGCATGGCCAAAACAGAGGGCACACCTGGCCTGGATGTAAAATGCTTGAATCAGTGCGACACTACTGGGACATTAGAGAGCCAGGCTCCTCTATTTACCATAATGAATCGGTAGAGATGGAGACCCAGCTGCTGCCACGAGGCAACTGGACAAAATGAATCCTATCCCTTCCTTTAATATTTATTGTTATTATTCTTCTAATCTTATTGTCGTTATTCTTTTCCAAAGGATGTGCGTCACGGATGTTGTTTGTATGGCGTGCGTTTGCAACGTAGGGTTTTCGTTTTCAATGTATGGACTTATGGACGTAGCAGAATACCTTGAATAGAAATACTGTACATGACACCCTGATGAAGATTGATGATCAACTGTAGTGAGTTCAATGAACATCACGTTTTTTTTCAGATTTTAGAATTGATGAGGCGTGTGTGTGTGTGTGTGTGTGTGTATGTGTGCGGCATGTGTGGTGGAGTGTAAGCATGGGTGTGCGCTTGCTCGTCAACCTTCGCTTGTGAGGTCCTACTCTTTGTTGTCACTGACTTTTTACAAAACCACAGGATGTGTGTGTGTGTGCGTGTATGTGTGTGCGTGCGACTATGTGTGTTTGTGCGCGCGACTGTGCGTGTGTGCGTTTCTCCCTAGGGGTGTGTGTATGAGTGTATTTGCATCGGTTTGCCTAGATGAAGCACATAGGCTTTGCGTGTGATGCTGCAGGAACGTCCACCAGCTGAGACACTTTGCACATGGTCTTTCTATATTCCCAACACACGGACACACGTCAACACCTTTCATGGATTTGTATTTCTATGTGAACCCTTCATACGAAAAAGAAAAAAAGAGAGACTTACACATTATTTTAATTTTGTACGAACCAATAAATGATGCATATTGAAGCTGGTCCGGCCGCTTTGCTCATTGTCATGTGTGCTCGTGTTTTGGAAGATGTATGAGGAAGAGGATGATGATGAGGAGGAGGAGGAAGAGGAAGAGGAGAAGGAGGAGGAGGAGGAGGAGGACGTATAGTGAAGGCAGACGGGCTCCGCCGATGCATGTCAAATAATTGCTCAGAGAAAAGGCTGCCATGTTTATTAGATATTCAGCTTGGAATAATACAGAGCACAATCATACAGCTGTAGTGGTACGGCGTGGAATACATACAAAAGTTATAGGATTTGTGTAAGCAAAGATTGCGTAGCACAAAGTATACTTTAATACAAATTAACTCTATACAAATATATACATAAGTTAACAAACAACGATCTCCCTTGCTTACAAACCAGCATCAAGATACATGAAGTATAAATAATGCAACTTTTAGCGAGAATATAGCGAGGTTAATGTAAAGTGTTCACCACTGCCGTTACGATATAGTCTGTAAAAATATCTATAGAAGAGGAGTATAGTACATGAAAGCAATCAGCAGGTAATAATAGCAATTACTTAACCAATCAATGCAATACATTATCCATTATTTTCTATGTGCATTAGAATAAAAAAACACAATGACCTCCGTGGTAGTAAACCTAACCTGCTGCACCACCAGTCTCCCACACACACACTCTCTTAGCCCAGGGTGGCCTGGGAGCAGGAGCTGCTGTCAAACTCACACCTCACCCCGCTGATACTGTCCACGCTGGGCTGGCTGTTCACCTGCTGGTGCGACAACGGGAACGTCTCCGAGCGGGATATCCGGCCCCGGCTGTGCATGGAGGAGGCGGAGGAGGAGTTGGCCGAGGAGCAGTCTATCACCATCCTCATGAAGTCTGGAGCGGTGAACCGTCTCAGCAGCCTGGTTCCAAGCCCCGTCAGGCCCGCCGCGTGCCCGTGCTCCGACGCCTTCCGGGGGTCCCCCGTCTCCCCTCTGATAAAGAGCAGCTTGTTCCTGCTGCCGATGGCGGGGATGCTTCCTCTCTTGAGCTGCTGTTCTCCCCGCCAGCCCGGGCAGGAAGCCAGCTGGTCGCAGGCCTGCTCCTTCAGTGACCCGCCGGTCAGCTGATCAGTGGGGGTCTTGCTGCTCAGCTGTGTTTTCACCAGCGTGGTGGTTTTCTCGCCGTCGGCCGCCAGACTGCGGCGGTTGCCCTGACACTCCATCTTGTCCATGAGGGATCGCTCGTCCTGCAGTGAGGCCCTCTTCAGCCTGCTGGCAGACAAGCTGCTGTCCCGCACCTCTCCCTGGTAGGACTGCTTCCTGCCGCTCAGGAGGTCCGAGTTAAACGACTTTGCTTTGCCCCAGAGGGGAAAGGCCTCCAGGGTCCCTCGCAGGGGGCCGCGCTTGACATCCGTCTGGCTCGGAGTTGGCACGGAGTTCATTGTTTTCGCGCCTCTCAGATCTCTCAGCTGGCAGTTGTGGAGCTGTTTAGCAGTTGACAGAACACTGTGATCTGCATCCTTCTGCCCTCTCTCGGGGTGAGGGGGCGCGGGCTGCTGGAGGCGCTGGTGGCTGTCCTCCGGCGGCTGGCCGGCGGGGCAGCTGAAGCGGTTCCACAGGCCCATGGTGTCCGCCGCCCTCAGCTGTCGGTGGAACACCCCCGGGAGCTGATGCTGCTGCTGCTCATCCTTGCTGCCGAGCTGCTTGGAGAAGCGCTCCAGGATGTGGCGGGGGAGCCGGTTGGGCAGGTGTCCCTCCCCGGGCAACACTGAGGAACATCCGGTGTCGGCGGGGGGCTCGTCGGTCCCGGCGGCCCGGCTCCTGCAGGGGAAGCTGAGGATCTGGACACACTGGTTGTGGCCGAAGAAGCCGGCCACCTGGAGGGCCGAGTGGCCGGCGCAGTTGGTGCGGTCCAGCTTGAAGCCCAGCCTCTTGAAGGCACGCACCAGGAACTCCAGCACGGCGGCGTGGCCCGAGAAGGCGGCGTACATAAGGGCGTTGTTGCCCCAGGCGTCCGCCACGTCGGGGTCGGCGTTGAACTGCACCAGCAGCTTCACGGCCTCCAGGTGGCCCAGCTCGCAGGCGTGGCTCAGCCCGGTGCGGCCGTCCTCATCCTGGAAGTTGACCTCGGCGCCCTTCTCCAGCAGCAGCCGGGCGAACTTGGAGCGGGCCCCGGGGTCCGGCAGCCGCACGGCGAACATGAGCGGGGTCCGGCCGCTCTCCGTCTTGGAGTTGATGATGCGTCCGTCCAGCGCGTCCAGGATGAAGCGCGCCAGGTGCACCTTGCCGCCGTGCATGGCGTCCAGGAAGGTCTTGGTGCCGGAGCCCTGCCGCAGGTCTTTGGGTCGCATCATGCTGCTGCGCTCAGGGGGGAAACGGCCGGAGCGGACTGGGGGGGGGCGATGAGTCTGAGACCGCCGGGATAGAGAGCGCGAGAGCGTGCGACAGAGAGAGAGAGCAAGAGAGACAGCAGGAGATAGAGAGAGGGAGAGAGCGTGGTGGTGGAAGAAGAGGCAGAGAGAGAGAGCGTGTCTCTGATGGCAGCAAGTGGGTTTACCTCGGAGTGAGTGTGTGGCGAGAAGCCGCCTGTGTTTTATACCTCCCCTCTCCACATGCCCTCCCCACGTTACCTAGGAAACAGTCATCCGAGGACCATTATGCAGCGACAGCATCCATTCAGTCCAAGCACTCGGTGCCAGGAGAGAAATATATGCTATTCGAACTGAAAAATCAGTCAAGGAGAACGCCATGTGTCTCAGAGGTTACCGGCTCACTTGTGAGCAGTTTTTTACGATTTTTTGGAAAAAAACAACATATTTGTATTTGTCTAGGATGCTAAAAAAAAATACAGCACCTCTCGGTTCATTGAAGAAGTGATTATTTGAGCCGTGTTCGGGACTATTTGGGCGATGGGCATGCCTGGCGGAGTAAAGGTTTAAAGAGACACTGCATGTAGCTTTGAAGTCCAACCGTATTATAGGTGTAACAAAAGAGAGAGAAAATTAACATTTCTCTTTCTCTCTGTCTCTCTTATTTGGGTCTCATTCACTCTGCAAATGTTTTGGCCATGTTACCAGTAATTCATCATAATTCATTCATTCATCCCAGAATAATCAAACAGGCATGTGTTTTGCTAGTACAATGTTATTATTTCTGTTATTATCAATTTTCAAGGTTTAATAATGATTAAAATAGAAGCTATTCGGGTAGATGTTTATTATTGGTTATTTGAAAATCTGTAGAAGGTCATCATACGTATCTTAAGTATAAAATCATTATAAAATGATTATGAGATCATTATTTGTATCTTTTCTTTTAAATCTAATATCAATTGAATTCATCAAGTTAATATAGTTGATTTCATATCTTAACATATTTAAGAGAGAGTGAGGGAGAGAGAGAGAGAGGGAGA
>OLKM01000386.1:209406-254406 GCA_900291075.1 Melanogrammus aeglefinus | reverse complement strand
AGATCCTCACCATGTCAGCCAGCCATCAACCATTCCGGTCGCATCGTCTCGAGGTTACAGATTATTAAAGGGGACATATTATCAAAACAACACTTTTCCTGGGGATTTGGGGTGTTGTTTTCGGTCTCTGGTGCTCCAATACACATACAAACTTTGAAAAAAGTCTGTACATGATTTTTGGAGTGAGATATGCATTTCTGAAAGTACCCCCGCCTACAGTTACCAAACGAGCGAGTCCGTTTCGGCGCACCCCCCTACGTAGGAAGGGTCACATTTGAATATTACCTCCCTCTTCGCCACTCCCCTCCAATCAGAGCATAGCTACGATTTTTGTGGACCAGCAGACGAGCAGCTCCGGCAGGGGGGGAACTCGGTGGCAGCTGAGCTTCGGGAGAACAATCCCTTTCTCCTCCGGACTGCCTCCCCCTCGCCGGGCGGCAGTCTGGCAGCTCCGGCGGGGGGGAGGCAGTCCGGAGGAGGAGGAGACATGCGGGAGATAGGGATTGCACTCTTGGGGCTCAGCTGCCGGACTGCCGCCGAGCTAACCCCGCCGGACTTTTCAGCTCCCGGAGGACACCGAACGGCTTCGACGGCGGCAGTCCGGCAGCTCCAGTGGTGCCGCCGAAGCTTTGGTGGCAGTCCGGCAGCTCCGGCGTGGGGAGCTCGGCGGCAGTCCGGCGCTCAGCTCACGGCGTACAATCCCTTTCTCCTCCATGTTGCAGTTCATACAGTTCAGACTTCAGAGAGTCAAGGCCAAAGTTCCTTTCCCCCAATTCTTCCCATCCATGGCCGAGATATCCCCCACTACGAGTCTTTACTTGTTGTGGAAGTACCAGTCAGACGCAGTCTTTTTGATTCATAATATCATCCGAGGTGCACATAGCTTTTGGCCGTGATATTAGATACAATATTATATAAATACCCATGCATAATATTATTATTATTATATTATATTATATAGATATAGAGCTCCAGGAGTTTGCATATGGCAACAATCCCTTCTCCTCCATGCTGTGGTTCAGTCTGACAGCAAAATTGGTCGATGGGCAGCAGCTCATTTGCATCAAAGCTACAGACACCAGAAGCAGGGCATTCTGAAGGGACTGAAACAGAGGGGAATAGGGAATTTTCCCAACAGCTATATCCAGCAAACAGCTTCAAAAACATATTTTCTGGAACTCAAATACTATGTTTACTTGTTGTGAAAACGCCATTTTATGTCTCCTTTAAGTGTTTTTTGTTCGTCTTTTTGGGGCAATGTGGCTCTTATCTCTAACCCGCTGGGGGCTGTCATCGATAAATAAGAAGGGCCCAGGTCGTTGGACACCCATCTGAGAGATTTGGGTTGAAACCCTGATGTTAAATGGTAAATGGACCTCATTTACATCACGCTACATACAACATCGCCTAATAGTCACCCATTCATACACACACTCTCACACCAACGGCAGTGTCAGCCATGCAAGGCGACAGCCAGCTCGTCGGGAGCAGTTTAAGGTGAGGTGCCTTGCTCAGGGACACCTCAACTCTCTAGGAGGAGCCAGTGATCTAACTAGCAACCTTGCGGATACTAGCCAAACCTCTCTACCTCCTGAGCTACTGCTGTGAATTGATGTTCCTAATACACTTGTGGGCTTCGTCAAGCACGGTGCCTTATCCCTATAGCTGCTGTTTCTAAGAAATAAACATCTGTAAACAGATCCCCTTGGATAAAAGCACCTGCTAAATGACTTACGGTCAGAGCAACAGGGGCTTTGTTGTTACACGTTATATTGTGTGTATAAGGTTTGACGCGGTAATAGGTGTGCTTCTTACTTAGCCTACATGTCTAGTCACATGTCCAAATCACAGTTTGGAATGTTCCAAAGCCTTGTGTCGGGAAACATGAACGGATAAAGTGGCGGAAAGGCTTGAAAGAGGGAAAGTGTTGAAATATGCCACCTGCTACACGCGTTGTCCTTCACCACTCAAGGTTGACAGATAGGATTCAGCTCAACACTTGCCCCAGCTCTCCAACGGTGCTGCACGGAGCAATGCTAGTCTGATCTTCTTTATACACACACGTATTCTTTCATTATTATTGATTTAATTAACACCTTGAATAAATACATTAATTAAAACATTCAACTGACTTGTGTTGATTGTTTCTTAAAGACTGCCGCTAATTTAGCGGAAGGAAACAAATGCATTCACTGTTTCTCGGCTCAGTCACTTCTCCGCTCTTCTTTTTCCGTGGCCAGCCTGCCATGTGGTTATCGATGCTTCTTATAGACCATAAAGCATAGCAGACCCAGGAGGACTAGATGGCCGATCCATCATCTTCAACAGTTCTACACACACATAATCCCCCCCCCTACTCAACCAACCCTCAGCAGGTCCAGCCTGCATTGCGAGGCCGCACTTCAGCTCAGGCTCATTCAAGAGCCTTCGTCTCCTGCCTAATGTAATCCTAGCGGTGTGATTCACCTCCTGCATGTTCCAATGCGCTCCTACTCCCAGGAGCGTTGTTCACTTCGTCCACCTGGCCGGTCTGTTCATGTCATGCTTTGATTGGACAGCTCTCGGAGAAGAGGGAGCCCGCGACAACGGCGTGTTGCCGGGTGCCGCAGGGCCAGCTGGTCGGGGACAGAACTGTTGGATCCGGCTCCTCCTCACGGGAGATAATCAGCACGGGTGACTCAGGGCCCGAGTGCCTTCACACTCTGAAGCTGCCACTTCATCTGTGTGTTGTGTGAGAAGTGGCAGGCATCTCGGGCACAGGCTGTGTGTGTGCCTCTGCGCTCCAGATCTTGCGCAACTTTAAATGTCAATCATGAGGTTTGATTTTGATTCAAGAAAAGGGAGCCTCGCGTTTCTTTGAAATAGAACTCTTAATAGAGATAAGCCGACAGGTTACTGTTCATGAAATACAGAGGGAATGCCCGTTAGCCCATTAGGCTAGATGGCGGGACGCTGTCTTTCATGCCCAGATAGCAATGGCCGTCAGAATGTTTTCTATGTCAACATTACTAATCTGTTTCTAGAAAAACAATCAATGCGTGTGTGCCATAAAATCACAAAATTCAGGGGAGAAAAGGGATTGTAATTATGTTGCATTATGAATCAATCAAGCCATTGTTCATCAAATTGCACCTCCTCAATTCACAAATCTCTACAGCAATGTGAGGGAATAGCGAGCCAAATGTGTGTGTGTGTGTGTGTGTGTGTGTGTGCGTGCGTGCGTGCGTGCGTGCGTGCGTGCGTGCGTGCGTGCGTGCGTGCGTGCGTGCGTGCGTGCGTGCGTGCGAGAGAGAACCATGAACATTGTCATCATATGCTTGTTTGTTCCATTGTTCCGTGCACACGTGACGCCCATACACAGCAAGCCCAAATACCTCAATCCACCCCAAACAGCATCTCTCTCTCTCTCTCTCTCTCTCTCTCTCTCTCTCTCTCTCTCTCTCTCTCTCTCTCTCTGCTCTCTCTCTCTCTCTCTCTCTCTCTCTCTCTCTCTCTCTCTCCTCTCTCTCTCTCTCTTCTCTCTCTCTCTCTCTCTCTCTCTCTCTCTCTCTCTCTCTCTCTCTCTCTCTCTCTCTCTCTCTCTCTCTCTCTCTCTCTCTCTCTCTCTCTCTCTCTCTCTCTCTCTGTCCTGCTCAGCTCCTGGCTCTGTTTTGTTTTTCATCAAGACATGCTTGTTTGATTTCAGTCATTCGACAAGTTAGATGATAATATCCTGGCTCTGTTTTGTTTTTCATCAAGACATGCTTGTTTGATTCAGTAATCGACAAGTAGATGAATCACTGGCTGCGCTCTCGTTTTTATTTTGCTAGTAAACGATTTGTTTTTTGAGCATGTGTGAGGGCCGGCAGACGCAGTAAACCAACAGATATGAATATATTGAAGAGAAATACTGCACACTAATGCTTAAGTCGAAACTTTATTCAAAGTGTAGAATCGCTGCGCAGGATACACATTTTATAGGTGATTGATACATTTGCAAGTGTTCGGAGCAGATTTATGAAAATCTGATTTAAAGTTATTGTAATAGTTAGTTTTAAATAACAATAGCATTTTAGTCAAATATTGTGCTAAAGGTAGACATGATGGCAACGGTCCATTCATCACTTTACTATTTTCTGACTAGCAATATAAATAGAAAAGACACAACCTTCAAACAAACAATCCAATTGTTTAGTGAAGGAGAGCAGGCTGTCTCTTAGCTACCATGAAAACCATGCAAATACCCTCAAAATAGCCACCCCTATTTCTCCTAATGGATGATTAGCGTGTTCTTCCTCTTGTTATTGTTCTCCGGTTCTAGAGACAGCTACAGGTTGTGGGCATGAGTGGGATCGATAGTGTGGGGAGAGATGGGAGACGAGGTATCTGAGGTTCAAGGAGAAAATGTCTACACAAACGCACAAGCGCATACACAGACAAACACATACACACGCAGACAAGCGCACACACACACACACACACACAAACCAACAAGCACATACGCGCACACACACACGCACACACACAAAATGCTTACACACACAAGCGCATACAAACAGACAAGCGCAAACACACACACAAACACATATACACACACACACAAACACAAATGCATACACACACACACAAGCGCATACACACACACACACCAGCTCTCACACACACACACACACACACACACACACACACACACACACACACACACACACACACACACACACACACACACACACACACACACACAAACTCACACACATAAACACACAAGCGAATACACACAATCACACATCCTAACCCATAAATACGTCTCCATAGGTGTTGTCTCCCTCCGTCTTCTTATCCTCCGAGTTGTCCACCAGTTCGGGGTAGTGGTCGCTCAGGCAGGCGTTGGTGGCCTTCTTCACCTCGGCCGGCAGTGACCTCATCCTTGTCTCCCGTTCCTCCAGCGACTCTTTGTTGAACTACACAGCAAAAGAGAGTCTGCTGGTCAAATGGGGGGGGGGGGGGAAGGCCTTGCAGAAAACAGTTCAGCCTAGTATGTGGTCCTTTTGCTTGTTTGTTTCTGTCCTCATCATTCTACGAGCGCAGCACGTGGAATGCTTCATTCATGGGTCCCACCCCATCATTGTGCTGCATGTAATTCCCTCCCTTCCTCAACCCACTGTCCATTATGTTAGGCATGAAAAGGCGATACAAATGCAGGAAGAAAAGAGAATAAATAAATAAATTCACACACGTTCATATTCGCACCACTCTGTCCATCAATGAACTGAGCTGTACTACTAGTACATATACTTTGGATTTGCTCCCCAGTAAAAGGTCACGGGAGGGAACATCATGACGCTAACCAAACATCTGATCGTCTCTGAAGTATGACTCACGCCCACAAGAAGCGTGACTAGAACAAATTATGATGTCTACATGAATCATAATTCACGTCGATAATCTTCCCATCTGACAGAGATGTCAAAGTTGATGTGTCTCACACAGTAGATGGTATTGAAGTGTGTGTGTGTGTGTGTGTGTGTGTGTGTGTGTGTGTGTGTGTGTGTGTGTGTGTGTGTGTGTGTGTGTGTGTGTGTGTGTGTGTGTGTGTGTGTGTGTGTGTGTGTGTGTGTGTGTGTGTGTGTGATGTAGTTAAGTGTAATGTGTGTGTACCTGGTTGGCCAGGGCCTTGATCTCCTCCAGGGTGGCAGCCTGTTTCTTGGTCAGGGCCTCCTGTTGCAGGCTGTTGTCCTGTAACAACACCAACGACAAACACACTCACCACACGGTCAATACTGGTTGACAAATGGGCTGTATGTAAGGGGAACTCTGTGGGTAGGCAGTGTGTGTGTTACTGTGCTTGGATGGTGAAAAGGGTATATGCTTCTGTGAATGTGTGTGTGTATGCATTTGTATACGAGAGAGACAGAGAGAGAGAGAGAGAGAGAGAGAGAGAGAGAGAGAGAGAGAGAGAGAGAGGAGAGAGAGAGAGAGAGAGGAGAGAGAGAGAGAGAGAGAGAGAGAGAGAGAGAGAGAGAGAGAGAGAGAGAGAGAGAGAGAGAGAGAGAGAGAGAGAGAGAGAATGCCTGTAGACAAATGGACTCTGGGGATGCAACCTGAGAGAGTGGATCTATATGTCTGGGTCAACAGTTTGCATTTGTCCAATTCAATTACCTCTCCATCCGCCCCGCTACTGAGTAACAAGGCTACGGCAATTAAACGAGTGTTTGGACTGCGTGACCAATAGTTTGAGGGTTTAATTGGAAGGTAATGATTAGGGATTACAATTTGACACATATGGTCATTGAGGTGTGTGTGTGCCAAATGTGATTAGGTTTGTGTGTGTGTGTGTGTGTGTGTGTGTGTGTGTGTGTGTGTGTGTGTGTGTGTGTGTGTGTGTGTGTGTGTGTGTGTGTGTGTGTGTGTGTGTGTGTGTGTGTGTGTGAGAGCGCGCGTGCGTGCGTGTGTGTGCGTGTGTGTGCGTGTGTGTGTGTGTGTGTCTATGATGTATGCATGAATGTGTGAGTGTGTGTGTGTGTGTGTGTGCATGTTTGTGTTTGCATATGCATGTCAGCGTGTTTGTTTGTAATTGGGAGTGTGTGCATATGTATATATGTGCACGTGTTTGTGCTTGGTTGGCCACAGTGCTGCTGGGTAGTCCTCACTATCACAGGCTTCCTGAGGCCAAACCATTCCCTTCGACAACATGGTTGTGAGTCAGCTCTAACACAACAGCAGAGCTCCCTACTGACTCACCCCCACTCTGGCCCCCCGATGCCAAATTCAGAAAGGTTTTCTACCTCTGTGCCTTCTGTGTCATCCCAGGAGAGTACTTTATACAGTGCTTGGATGTTTAAAGGGGTATGTGTTTGTGTGAATATCAGTTTTATGTGCATAGGTTTTTGCCTGTACATTCTTGTCAGCATCATGGCTCAGGAGAGTCCACGCATGCAAGTGCATTAAGGTACTTAAGGTACACATGAACCCACTGACGATCAGGTTTTGTTCATACTGCTTGAATCAAGCTATGAGTCGGCTCGCATTTCTGCTGGGATCAACGGATCAAGTTTTTCATGGCAAAAGTGTAACCATGGTTACTGCTTCAAACACAGCAATCTGAGCCCGGAGTTAGTGAAGGAGGGTATTTTAAATATTTGCGCCCCACCATCTGCGCAGTTCCACAGCAGTCCCGCTGTGAGGATTATTTTAGTTATCGCTTATGCAATACAGTCGATACTATTTAGTATTGTAGGCCCGTACATACAGGAGTTATATGGACTATACACTAAGGAAATACATTAAGTCATGCACTTGCCTACCTACGAAAAAGCCAGTCATATTCCCAATACACAAGGTATTTAAAGTACTGTAACATGAACAATTTTGAGCTCAATCCCGTTCAAATACTTACAGCTCCATCCGTCTGGGCTGGTTCGTCCAGCATCTCCACGCTCGCAGCCTTTTTCAGCCTGAGGACAGCAGCAGAAATATGAATCTGGCCACAACACAAGTCTCTGAACCCACACACAGCTCCAATGTGCACTACTACTACTACTACTACTACTACTGTGTGTGCTGTGAGGCGTCCCTGTGTGCGTCAAGCCTTTCAACGGGATGGGAAACTGCGTAGTCTTGTTGTGACTCACTTTTTATCAGACGCACGTTTGGACATTCCCTTCTTCTTGCTAAGAACAAAAAAAAACGTACAAAGATGGGAGAAGGTTAAAAAATGGAACCGTAGGTAGAAAATGGGCCGTTGATGGTCTCCATCGCGCGACACTGGGTTTTATGGAAGGTTAAGCCCCATGTTAAAGTGGAGGTGCTGACAGGAAGGTGACTTCATCTCCCTACTGCTGTTTGAACACCTGTTTGCTAATGGCTGTCCTGAGATAACCCTCTGCTTGTTGCGATGGGGCACGCACACGCACACACATGCACGCATGCACACACACACATACACAAACGCACACAATCATTATAATTACAGACATCCTCAGATATGCTCCTCATTACCCGTGCAAACACACACACACACGGTGTGTTTGTGCGTGCGTGCGTGCGTGCGTGCGTGCGTGCGTGCGTGCGTGCGTGCGTGCGTGCGTGCCTGCGTGCGTGCGTGCGTGCGTGCGTGCGTGCGTGCCTGCGTGCGTGCGTGCCGTGCGTGCGTGCGTGCGTGCGTGCGTGCGTGCGTGCGCGTGTGTGTGTCTGTGTTCCGGAGGGTTTGTTGAGGTGAAGCACAGTCTGAAGGATTACAATAGAGCAGCCAATGACAGGCCAAGAGTGGCATGCTTTTTTTTCTCCCTTCCAAGTACCACAAAAAGTTCACCTCAAACACCCTGCAGTAAATGCTCAAAGTACCTGGCCAAAAACCTTTTTAAATGAAAAAAAATTTTGTTCCAATGAGGAACCAAAATTGGTGCTTTGGTTTCAGAATGAGACAGACGTCGAGGGTCTAATTCCCATTCTGCTTGCTTGTTGTCTACAATCCCATTTACATTTAGTGGATTTTTATCCAAAGCGACTTACAAACATTGTATACACACACACAACCATGTAATGCTACAACTAGCTCATCTGGCTTATCTACCTCCTCAACTACTGCCACCTCTGCGTCCTCATGTCTCCAACACAGGGTCACAAAGGCATTGTGGCAGTGTCTTCTAAACACAATTCATGGAGTGTGGGTGCGTGTAAATGGTAAATTGAGCGCTTGACAATATTGCCTAACATTCACCTATTCATGAACACAATCACACACCGACGCAGGACGACAGCCAGCTGGGGCAGTTAGGGTGAGGGATCATGCTCAGGGACACGCGCTACCTCCTGCTACATGCCGCCCATGTGTGTGTGTACGTGTGTCTGCGTTCAGACCTTTCAAGTGTCTTCATTTCACTGGTGTGTTTCTCTGTGGCCAACTCCAGCAGCTTGGCCAGTTTCTGCCCAACAAGAAACAGAGAGTCGTCGGCACAGGCAGACAGAAAGGCCCAACATTCGACAACAACAACGACAAAAAATACCCAATGACATAACCACATCCTGTGTGTTGACGTAAGAGTCGGATCAATAGTGGCTGTCCACCTGATGAATCGTATTGCATCCCTACGCAGGAAACTGGGGTTCTATGTTACGCAACCCCCCCCTCCCTCCCCCCAGTAACAGCTTGTAGTTTCTATAGGTGACATAATGACCCAAAAATAAACAGGAAAAAAAGAGTGATATTGAGAAAGGAAAAAAATAAAAGTTTTTTGACCCTGTGGTAGAAAAAAGCACTTAACAACCCGACCGAGAATGGATGCTTGGAGAGAAACCAAAATAATGCGGCCGCATGCCAATCGTTGTGAAGAAAGCGTTTCCTAGCCAAGGAGCAGGAGCAGTCGGAGATGCAAATGGTACTTGAGTTGCAGCAAACATTTGTACGCATGTGATAATCCCGATGGGGCAATTTAGGAACCTTGCAAACCCTGCCTTGTCTTCAAAGCATCCAAAAGAGCTTAGTTTTGGCTTTGATAGACTAGAGAGGAGGGGTTTAACCAAAGCCTCATACGCTCCCCATACTGCAAACAATCCAGGCCCTGATCCATGTGTATGACTCTAATAAACCTGCGATGAACGATGAAAAGTGCATATCTGCACACACCCCTCCACCCCTCCACCCCGGCAACACAGTCAGTCCAGTGAGGTGCCGGCTGGTGGAAGATGACTTGATTGACCTCTCAATCTCATGCAGATTCAGTGCTTGAGAACCCCTGAGCCCCGGGGCTGATGGGTAATCGATAGAGCCAGTGGCGGGCCTGGCGGCTCGCCCGTGAGGCTGAGGCCGTGCGCTGAGAGAGGAGGTGGAGAGAACTGTGGGTGCACCCTCATCCGACGGAGAGGAGGCCTCGGTTTGGCGGGTGGGGGTCGGATCAATAAAGCCATGAAAAATGGCCAATGGGTGCAACAAGGGGTGGGCCAAGTGTCGGACGTAGGTGCATCGAACACAATGAACTCTGGCTCCTTCTGCATTTTAACAACAAGATGGTGATACTGATGATACTTTTAAATAAAGAACCAAAAAACGGAATAGGATTACGTAAGTGTTAGGTGATAAGTCATAAGTAACATATACGGTAACTGTTTGGTGAAGGTTGAAGCTAACGCAAAACCTCAATGTCATAATGATGAAATCCCCTTGGAAATCAATAGTTACAGTAACGTTTTTCTCCAATGTAACCATTCCATTTGAATGCAGTGAACTCATGGACGGTACCTCAGTGGCGTGAGTGTCTTTCTTCTTCTTCATCTGGTTGTACTGATCTTCCAACAGCGTGTTCAGATCCCCTTGGAGTTTCTCCTTCTGCTCCTTAGCCTGGGTCGACTCCCCCTCCCCCCTGCACAACACATCGGAGCATCAGCGACGGTCAAGGCCTGAGCCAGTTCCCGGGAATGGGATATGTTAAAAGAAGGAACAAAATTATTATAGCCTATAGAATCAGAAAAGAGAAAGGGCTTAATGTTTGAGCGGCGCTGGAGTGAGTTGTACCATGATGAGTCATCTTTTTCCACAGGCCTTTGTGATTGCTTTGAATGCGCTTCTGTGTCCTTCAATCTATCATTGACTCACTGGAAACAGAAAGGAGAAAAACACAGGTCCTTACTCCTTTTTCTTGAGGGAGCCCTTCTTCTTGCAGGCCTTGAAGCTGTCGGTGCTTTTCTGGAGCAGGTCCTCCTGTTTCTTCTGAAACTTCTTCTCCAGCTCCTTTATCTCCTTCTCCTGCCGCTTGGTGACCTTGATGTAGTTCTTGTGCTGGAGGAGCTCCTCAACACTCACCGTGGCGGGGTCTGCCGGTGAAAGAACAAAAGGCCAGGGGAGACACGATGAGACAGACATAGCTATAGATGAAGATACGGAAAACCACAAGCAATTGTGTTCGGAGACACATATGATCACTTTAACTTGATCAATTTCAACCTTACCTTCAGGGACAAGTATCTATTTAAACTGAGGGTTACCTCCAGCGGACGGAGGAGGAGTAGAGGCGACCGGGACGGGAACCACAGCGGCTGGAGTCTCCTCCACCCCGGGGTCCGGCTCGCTGACCGGCCCCTCAGGGGCGGGCTCAGGTTCGGTGCCGGGTGCTGGTTCTAAGGCGGCCTCTGGAATGACCTCCGCCTCCTCTGCAGCCTTGGGTTCTTCCTCAGCTTTGGGTTCTTCTTCAGTTTTGGGTTCTTCCTCAGTTTTGGGTTCTTCCTCAGCCTTGGGTTCTTCCTCAGTTTTGGGTTCTTCCTCAGTTTTGGGTTCTTCCTCAGCTTTGGGTTCTTCTGCAGCTTTGGGTTCTTCCTCAGTTTTGGGTTCTTCCTCAGCCTTGGGTTCTTCCTCAGTTTTGGGTTCTTCTTCAGGTTTTGGGGCCTCCTCAACTTTGGGTTCTTCTTCAGCCTTGGGAGCCTCTTCAGCCTTTGGTTCTTCCTCAGCTTTGGGTTCTTCTTCGGCCGCCTTTGTGGCCTCTGCCTCGGCCGCTGGCGGTTCCGCGGCGTCTGTCTTGGTCTCTGGAGTTTTAGCTGGAGAGAAACTTTATGAACATCTCACATACTGTACAGGCCAATCTGTGCTTTCACCAGTGCGACCCAAACAAAACAAACCCATTTACCGCGTCTTCATTTGAATCACCTACCATCCATGTCTTTTAACAGATACAATTTGTGAATATTAAGCTATAAACTGCGTAACCGCGAGCGCCATTACCAGCATCAGGAGCGGGAGTGGCCGATGCCACGGCAGCAACGGCGGGCAACTCGTAGGGGCTGACGTAGGAGGCGGAGGACTGTTCGGGGGGAGAAGGAGCACAGGACAACACATTCTTACCAACATAATCGCCTTCCAGGAAGACAATTACTGCTGTTATGGTTTTATGGAAGACCGGAGGACAGGTTGTGTATGTCACTCCACCGGTTGCTAGTGGATACGGCGATTAGTTGTCTCAAGTACGGCCTTCATTTTACCTCCTGTGGTTTGGTGGTGGTCTTCTCTGTGCCCTTTGTTGGGTTGAACAAGGCATCCGTGAAATCTGAGGTGAGAGAAGAAAGTGATAGCGTAACGCAGCAGCACTGTATTCCTATATATATATATATATATATATATATATATATATATATATATATATATATATATATATATATATATATATATATATATTATATATATATATTATATATATTTTATATATTGTATATATATATTATAACAGAGTGGGGCAGTGCAATCAATATTATTTTTTCATGATTTCCATTTTTGGGTCATACGACCTCCAAACTAATATAATCGAGTTGAACAGCTGGATACATATTTCTACATTCATTTTGATTTGAACATTCTCTATTTAAACATTTTGTGTATTTTTTTAGGGGGACATTTCAAAGTTCTTAGTTACAATGTGATTATTTGGAGAGAAATACTCAATAAATGCATCGTGTTTTCAAACTCAAAAATAATCATTTGAGTTATCGTGATTTCAATATTGGCCAAAATAATCTTGATTATGATTTTTTTTCCCTAATCGAGCAGCCCTATAAGAGATGATAATATATGAATTACACTTTTGTGAGTGGAGGATTATAAAGGATATATTTATAAGTTTCCTCAAATTTACAAAGGATGGCTCAGCAAAAATGCAATTCTTCATTCCTGAATCATAAATATAAAGTTGATATTTTATTATCGTAATTGTTGAGTGAGAGATGTATTCTGTTTTTCATTCTGGGTGTTTGTGTGTGTGTATGTGTGCGTGTGTTAGTGTGAGTGCATGCTTGCGTCCATATGTCTGTGTGTGTGTGTGTGTGTGTGTGTGTGTGTGTGTGCGTCCGTATGTGTATGTGTGTGTGTGTGTGTGTGTGTGTTCGAGCGTGTGCCGATCAATCATATTCAGATACACCAGCATCTCTACGTGATTAGGGCCATAAACACATCCTCTCGTCTCAAGCTCCGCGTCAGTGATCGCCTCCCCTTTCCTGGGATTCCATTTAGACCGGTTCTAAGAGCGGGCGCGCGCCTCGCGGGAACACAGAGCAGACGGGCGGGGCACCTGCGAAGGCGGCCGGGATGTAGTCCTTGATCTCGATGTACACAAAGAGGGCGGGCAGAGTCAGCACCATGTTGCCCTCGCTGCGGAGGGCGATGTGCTGGAAGCCTGGAGGTCAGACGTAAATAACTCATACACAAGGGCTACAGAACCAGTACAAGGTGGGGGAGCGTGTGCACCGGTGTGTGAGCTGTGAGTTGGATCATGTAAAGGGTTGGGATGCCTTGCTTTCGCTCACCTGACTGAATGGCATCCAGAGGGAGGATCCTGTGTCCCAGGAATTTACCGTTCTCCTCGTGGACCACGAGCCGGAGGGAGGCCATTTCCGGGAGCAGGATCTGGGCGAGATGCGGCACGAATCAATGCATCAGGGTCAGCCGACTCCTGCATATTACTCACACACTAACAAGTCTCATCTGTCTAAGTACCCCTTCCTCCAAAACACATTCCCGCACATACACACACGAACATGTGTGTAGTCATCACTCAAACACACACTCAAACACAGACGTGCACAAATACACACACAAACACGTGGGTACGTGTCATCACACACACACACATACACACACACACACCTTGTCAAAGACGAAGGGCTCCTCGTTCCACACGGGGTTGATGGCGTTTGGAGTGGCGGTCCATTTAGTGCGGAACTTTTTCTTGGGATCTCCCGGAAGTCCGATAATCTCCGCCTCCACACCCGTCTTCACACTCTTGTCGCTCAGGAACTGCCCTGAGTAGATCTGGCGGGACAAGGTGAGAACCCAGCGTCGGAGACCAGTTAGGGGCACTCTGGTCTAGTGTTCATAGTAAAAGTCTCTCCGCCATTCATTCACAACGACACAAAGCCCTTCCACGTCCCGCTGTGCGAGGTGCGTCTAAAGGACAGGGAGTTGAACCGGTTGAAACTGAATGCTCATACAAACACATGGACACACATGGACCCCCCACGGGAGGATAATATGTATTGGTTTTCTCCTAAAGCTTAACACTAATGGATACCAGGGAACAACTCCAGGTAGCCAGCAGGCAGCCGCAGTTATTTCGGGCTGTGTATATACTCACACCAAATGAACCGGCTATAGATAGACAACACCACGGGAGGCAAACAGGTCTATGTATGGCATAGAAAGTCATAATAACCATGCACCTTAGGCATAATAACAAACACTATCTGCATACCGCCGTGAAGTTGATGATGCCCACGTGAGCTTCAATTTATGAAACCAATGAGTTTGAGTCCATGTCAGGTGAGGTATAAATGATACGTACCCTGACCCCCTGCAGGGAACAATTCCCATTAATATTAAATGGAGAGAACAGCTTCTGGAGGACACGGCGGAATTAAACCGAGGGGACACTGGCCTTTTCTAACCCGGCTTGGGTTGTTTGTCATTTGTTCAGCGGTCTCTCCGTAAGTCAGTATCAGGAAATATTGTGGGGGGATAATGAGTACCGGCGTTTTCTGTTGTTAGTATTTCCTAAGAGCCACTAGCAGGTAATGTTTTTTGTATTATACACATTGTGTGCTCCTAGGGGCCCCATGGGGCTGTCCAATCAGCTGTCCACATGTCATTCTGCACTAGGATGTCAAGCAGCACGCCTCCAGTAGCTCCGAGGTGTATTCAGGAGGTGAATTCATTTTACGTTGAATACACCTGATTATTCACCTGATGGTGGATTCACCTGATGGTGTTTAAACCTGGTGGTGTATTCACCTGGTGGTATTTTCACCTGATGCTATATTCACCTGATGCTGGTGCTTTGACCTGATGGTGTATTCACATGATTGTGTATTCACCTAATGGTTTATTCACCTGTTGGTATACACACCTGATGGTGGTGTTTTGACCTGGTGGTGTATTCACCTGATGGTGTATTCACCAGGTGGTGTATTCATCTGATGGTGGGGCTTTTACCTGGTAGTGTATGCACCAGATAGTGTATTCACCTGATGGTGTATTCACATAATGTTGTGTACACCTGATGGTGGTGCTTTTACCTGTTGAAGTATTGACCTGACGGTGTTTTGGCGTGAAAGTAAGTATTGTGGTGCAAGTGCAGTCCTCCTAAAATGAGTCTGTAATTCTAAGCCGAACAACATGAATACAGTGGTAACATCGATTTCCTTTATGCTTTCCACATTAATTAATTTGAGTGTCCCCCCACCACTTATAGATCGGGCGTATGACTCTGTATGTACTCGTATGAAGCTGTTCATGGCTGACTAGCCTATAGAAGCTGCTGATTCAACATATGCCCGGTCACGGTGTGTGTTTAATGCTACGTGTGAACCTTGCCTTGATGCTCAGCGTGTTGGCCACGATGGTGTCTATCCTCTCGCAGAACGGATCAAACTTCTTGTCGTTGCGTCTCATGACGTCGTGCTTGAGGAGGTAACCCGACCTCCCGTTGTACTCAAACAACGCCATGTTGAGCTGCATGGGGAAATCTGAAAACACAAACCCAAGTCCGTTCATCTGCCACTTTTTGCTGGACAGATACAGTGTAGGGTTTCTGGTGCATGTCAAAAAAGTACAACACTGACCCCTTGTGGTGAAGAACAGAACCACCGTTTCCAAACATATACAGTATCCCATGTTTATCATCATGTACAGCACATGTATAATAGCTCGACCCTGCCAATCGACATAAAAGCATTAATCACAAGATGGGGTGACCAGAGTCTTCCCATCTTGTGATTAATGCTTTTGTGTCAGAGTTCAATAACCCCATAGCTACCCATAGTCTGATAGTTGAGGGCCACGAACTGGCAGCCGGCGTTCCAGAAGGGCTGGGGATTGTAATTGGAGGAGTCCATCCTGGTCCCTTTAGGGTAGATCCTGCTCATCTGCCTCCGGTTATATCTACGGAACCTGGTTAAGGAACCGCAAACCCACCCCTGTCCCATGTGTACAATGAACAGCCCACCAGAGCGTTGTTGACCGGTGTGATGTGATTGTGCGTGACTGTGTGATGCTCCAAATGAGAAAAAGATACTCGACGAACTCCACTGCACTCTTGGCAATCATCGCTTCTCCTTTGGTCTCCACGAAAGACGAGATGCCGTAACTCTTGTTCTTCTCTGTAATAAAGGAGACAGGAACGTCAACAAACACAGCGTTAATGCAGTTTCATCATAAGCGTAAGCAGTAAGCAGAGTAAGCACTAAGAACTTGTTTGTTAAATTGACCGTTGCAATAGCCACACCAACACTTAAAATCGTCGAGTCAATGAATATAAAACGGAGGCTAGTGATAATCGTTAATAGCGGTTACATTTTACGTTGCATTAATTATAAATGTATTGCAGGCAATAACAGTATCTAAGAGGGAGAGCGGAGACGAGCCTACTTTTGGAGTTTTCAAAAGAGAGGAACTTATTGGGCTGGATGTAGTTGACTATAGAGGACATGGCTTCGTAGGCTGTGACTTCCTGTCCTGCTGTGCCCTGAGGGGGAGAGAGAGGAGGGGGGGAGAAGAGAGTAGAACATCATCCGAAAGGTCGCCCGCCTCACTCGCACTGCCCACCGGTCGTATCAGCCGCCCGCTGTATACGAGACAGGGTGCATGCCATGCTGTCTGTTCATTAGCTGTAGAACTAGATCAGAAACAAGACTTCTCCTAACAGAGCCTCCTCTTGGCATCAACGTGGGCACAGCGTGACATTTGATAGAAAAGTACAAACTGTGATGTTCTTTACTGAAAGACACAGCCCTCATAACACGTTGTGGGCCTGCTTGACCAGCAAGAACAAAAAGCAGGGTTATTGTTATCTCTGTTTAACCCAAGGACTCCACGTTTTTTTTTAGAAATGATTATTTAGTATTGATGTTGTCTTTCAGCGTACCTCATCCGAGGTCTTCATCTTCTCCTCGTCCTGCTCGTCCGCATCGTCCTGCTCCTCATTCTCGTCCACAGCAGCCACCTTGGTGTCTGAAGCACCAGACAGACGACAGAGCAGCTCAGAATAACAACGCTGGTCCGTTATGCTAGCAGTGGGTTTCACTCAGTGGGTGGTGGGCCCCAATGATGGCTTTGATGAACTTTCAAAATATAAAAGCCTTCATGCCTTGTCGGTAACATTTGCTGATCTGAAGACGAAGGTGGATACCGTATTGAAGAAACATACCGGTCCATGAATATTTTTGAGACTGTACATGAGATTTTTCTTATTCAATGCATTTAACTTTAAGGGACTGTGCACAACAACAGCAGTTGGGCCAGAGCCACTGAGCTCATTTCCATCTGTACTGTAACGTATTGCCTATTTTAATGCACATCATATTTGGTGGTTTCTTTCATTAACCACCCACAACCACCTCCCCAACAACAACAACAACAACAACAACAACAACAACAACAACAACAACAACAACAACAACAACAACAAGGAATGCATGCTGGGGGTCTATCTCACCAGCCGGGGGCTCTGGGGGGGCGCCCGGCGCGGCGGGGTCCGTCGCTGCGTCGCTGACCTCTGGGAGCGGGGCCTGCTCGACGATGGCGGGCTTGTCGTGGCCCTTCTTGTTCTTGATCAGGATCTTCCCCATGAGCTCTGAGGGGCTGGGGATCTGCTGACCGGGCTTCAGCTGAGGGGGAAGGATGTGGGGGAGAAGGGTAGGGGGAGAGGGAGGGGAGGGGAGGGGGAGGGTGAGAGGGGAGGAAGGGAGAGGAGAGGGGGAGGGAGGAGAGGGGAGAGGAGGGGAGAGGGGGGAGAGGAGGAGGGAGAGTGAGGAGGGGAGGGGAGGAGAGAGATGGAGAGGGGAGGAGAGAGGAGGGTGAGGAGAGGGAGAGGGAGGAGGGAGAGGAGGGAGAGGGAGGAGGGGAGGAGGGGAGGGGAGATGAGAGGAGGGGAGAGGGAAGGAAGGAGGGGCAGGAAGAGGCGAGAGATGAGGGGCAATGAGCAGAGATACATTGTTCGATGGACTCGTAGTAGTCTTTGTGCAAACACTGTGCACAGCATGTATGTACACACATAGACACACGTTCACACACAGCAAGGCGTAGGTAATAATGCGGTGTGTGTCTGAATGTGGCGGATACTCCCACACGTAAATCAGTTCACTCAGACGGATCAGGTAACGGAGAACCAGATGCATGTAGGATACTGATAAAAAACCACAAGGGCCTGATTGCCTTGATCCCTGCGACCACTCTGCTACTCACAGGGTATTTCTCCAGCGGTTCCGTAAGCAGGGCATCACCAAATATGGTTCTGCAATAGTTGGCCATCTTCTCCTGCTGCTTCACCCTGGAACAAAGCACAGCCACACAACGTTAGAACACCACACTGACGTAGAATAACACTCCTATGTGTGTGTGTGTCCTATCCTCCCGTCCCCCATGTTGTCCTGTCCTCATGTGCCCCATGATACTTAGGCCCAATCCCATTTCTACCCCTTACCCCTCCCTCTTGTTTTGAAGTGTTAAGGGTAGAAATGGGATTGGGCCTTAGGCCCAATCCCATTTCTACCCTTAACACTTCAAAGGGTAGAAATGGGATTGGGCCTAAGTGTGGTGTGTCTTTGTGAGTCTGCAGGGAGGTGGGCTGGGGGGTCACGTACGAGTCCACGTGGTTCTCAAAGGAGAGGACCACTGGGAATGGGGAGGTCTTGAAGGCACTCTCGTTGATGGCTTCGATCACATCCTGTCACAGAGAGAGAGAGAGAGAGAGAGAGAGACGCATACACACACAGGTAGAGAGGAGGAGGGAAAGCCAGACAGAGACAGAGACAGAGACAGAGACACACATACATAGAGAGACAGTGAGAGAGAGCGAGACAGAGACAAACACACACACACACACACACACACACACACACACACACACACACACACACACACACACACACACACACACACACACACACACACACACGCACACACACACACGCACACACACAAACCCCGACATGGACAGACAGAGAGAGACACACACACACAGAAAGAGAAAGAGACACACACACACACTCAGAGACAGAGAGAGGTATAAACACAGAGATAGAGAGAGGGAGAGAGAGAGAGAGAGAGAGAGAGAGAGAGAGAGAGAAGAGAGAGAGAGAGAGAGAGAGAGAGAGAGAGAGAGAGAGAGAGAGAGAGAGAGAGAGAGAGAGAGAGAGAGAGACAGAGACAGAGACACACACACACACACACACACACACACACACACACACACACACACACACACACACACACACACACACACACACACACACACACACACACACACACACACACACACACACACACACACACACACATACACACAGAAAGAGAAAGAGAAAGAGGACACACACACACACTCAGAGACAGAGAGAGGTATAAACACAGAGATAGAGAGAGAGGGAGGGAGGGAGAGAGAGAGATAAACACAAACACACAGAGATAGAGAGAGAGAAAAAGTCAGAGAGAGAGAGATAAGCAGTATGTTTTCATTAAGATAGAACCTTTAAATGAACTCATCATGTTACGTTTTTTTTTTAGCAAGAATGGATGGTCAAAGGCAGTTGCACAAACTTGAAAGCAGAATTCCTAGAGGCATAAAAGTACAACACCAATAAAATAACATAACACAAAGTGACAGGACTGACATTCAGGCACACAGGCAGGAAATAACACGGAGTGGCCCACGATAACGTTGAAACGGGAACACAGACACACAGAGACTACTGTCGTTCTCTCCTAACGTAACGGGCAGACGAGGCCTGACACCCCGAACGGCGTCTTCCTCCACCCAACGAAGGTGTTTTGTATCTGTGTCAGGAAGGAGAAGCACTCTAGGCCCTTGTAAGGAAGTGTTAAACCAGAACCGAGAACCAAAGTGAGAGACTGTGTGTGTGTGTGTGTGTGTGTGTGTGTGTGTGTGTGTGTGTGTGTGTGTGTGTGTGTGTGTGTGTGTGTGTGTGTGTGTGTGCTGTGTGTGTGCGTGTGTGTGTGTGTGCGTGTGTGCGTGTGTGTGTGTGCGTGCGTGTCGTGTGCGTGTGTGCGTGTGTGTGTCGTGTGTGTGTGTGTGTGTGTGTGTGTGTGTGTGTGGGAGCCCATGTAACCCATACATCCCATGTAAATACAAAAGTATACATTAACGACCTCAAAGCGCAGGGCGGCCTGCAAAGACCTGTTACACACTGGCTGCCAAGCCTTCAACAGGGGCCAGTAACCGTGATGGGAACCTCTGCTTCTCTCTACTCCTCCCCCACCCATCGCCCACCGCTATCTTGCATGTTAGAACACTCACTTAATGCTGATTAATCACAGCATGCATATAATTCAACATTCTGCATGAATGGTGTGAAGATGTAAATTGAAGTGCTGCCAGGATGCAAGTTTTTTGCATTGAGGATTTGCATTGATTTTATTTATTTATTTTTATTTATTATCTCTCTCTCTCTCTCTCTCTCTCTCTCTCTCTCTCTCTCTCTCTCTCTCTCTCTCTCTCTCTCTCTCTCTCTTCTCTCTTCTCTCTCCTCTCTCTCTCTTCTCTCTCTCTCTACTCTCTCTCTTCTCTCTCTCTCTCTCTCTCTCTCTCTCTCTTCTCTCTCTCTCTCTCTCTCTCTCTCTCCTCCTTCTCTCTCTCTCTCTCTCTCTCTCATCTTCTCTCTCTTCTCTCTCTCTCTCTCTCTCTCTCTCTCTCTCTCTCTCTCTCTCTCTCTCTCATTGGCCGAATTGTTTGGGTTTTGGACTTCCACCCGGCATGCACGTGTCTTAGTAAATAAAGATCATGATACTGGTGTTCAACATTAGCCAATGGTATGTATGGGCACCTTGAAGAGGATCTCAGTGGTCATGGTGAAGCCGTGGGTGATGTAGGGCTCTTCATCAGGGGGCTTGCCCTTCCAGCAGTCGAGCTCCAGACACCGGCAGCCCGAGAGCAGGCACTGGCGGTACATCTCCGGGGTGGACACGCCCGAGAACTGGCCGGCTGGAGGGGTTGAAGAAGCACATCATCCAGACATGACGGCTACATAAGTCTGCATGGCTGTGAATGTGGATGGAAGAGGCTGTGCGCTGCAATGAGCTAAAGGAGTGATATCATGCCACCAGGTCAGTGTGATAAGCCATTACAAGCCGTTTAAAAAATCTGTCAAGTCCACTTGGTAGGCTGGTAGACTGATCTATCCATCTAGTTGGACATTACCACTTGTGATCTCACTAAAACACAGGATAAGTCGGATTTTTGTTGACTACAAAAGCTTTATTCAGACCTAGTGGCATAATATCACCCTTTAATATCTCAGCTGCTATTCTATTGTTGTTTTTCATATCTTACTGCTCTATATATTATACGTATATATATGTTTGCACCTTAGATTAGCCTAGTTTGTACTTTTTTTTGGATTTTATACGTGTGAATGCTCCATTACAAAAGCTACAAAGTTTCGCGGTACCCTCTGCGAGGACAAAGAAATTCTACTTTGAGCTACTCTCTATCTGACGTTTATTATATCAGATAGGTTTGTCGAATGACAGACTCCATACACAACCTCATAAATAGCACTGAGGATAGAGCGATTCAATTATATGATAATATATGTGTGTGTTGTTTGTGTGTGTGTGTGTGTGTGTGTATGTGTGTGTGTGTGTGTGTGTGTGTGTGTGTGTGTGTGTGTGTGTGTGTGTGTGTGTGTGTGTGTGTGTGTGTGTGTGTGTGTGTGTGTGTGTGTGTGTGTGTGTGTGTGTGTGTGTGTGTGTGTGTGTGTGTGTGCGTGCGTGTGCGCGTGCGTGCGTGCGTGTGCACGCAGACGTTGACGCATCTCTCCTCATTGCTTCCACCAGGGGGAGGATAGCAAAGCGGGGAGGTGTTCAAGCCTAAGGTGTCTAGATGGTTCATTGTTTCCCACATCCTTGATAAAGACGCCGAACCGGACATACATGGTCCCTTCACTGTGTCTGAATTAGTTTGGATAAAGTTGTGTTTGGATGGAGCTTCTGCTATCCAACTGATCCTGCTCCTGCCTGACCTGTGAGGTAGGTGTTGTGGGAGGACTTGATGAAGTAGTGAGGTATGGGCTGGGTCATGTCGTTGCAGGTGGCCAGCCTGTCCTGGATGATGATGGAGGTCTCCGAGCCCATGAGGTAAAACATCAGGCCCTCGGGAGAAATCTGGCCTGAGGACGCACATCAGTGGTACGTCATACACTTGTTTGTTTACATGTATGTTTATATTCACTGCTTTGTATTGCTAAGCCTAAACTGTATCTTCTATTATTTTTCTATTATATCTTCTATTATTATTATCTATCCATACACCAATCATCCATCCACCAATCATTCATCCATCCATCTATCATCCATCTGGGTTTGATTGCTTTGCCCTGTTCTGCCGGCGGCGTCCTCACCCTTGTTGGAGCCTGGCTCGTACTTTTCGATCAGAGCCTTGATCTGGTCGGCCCTGAGGCGGGGGAACAGCTCCTCGTTGAGCCGAGAGTCCCTCTGCTTCTCGTTGAGGAACTTGGTGAAGATGTCCTTCGTCATGAAGGGCTTGGCAGTGCTGCAAGGAAAAACCATCCATCACAGATTCCAAAACCCTCCTGTTAAAATTAGGATTTCCGTTTTGTTCTTTTGAGCGACACCTTTGGCAGGTCATTTTCCGGTCATTTTCAACAGGGATAAAAAAAAATGGTGCCACCGACACACAGTTCGTAATATACAATTCAATATAAAGTATAATACTGCAAACTGCTTTCATCTGTGGGCCCTAGACTTAATCACCATGGTTTTTATCTTTTTCAGGATAGTGACTTAACATAGGCTTCATCTATTCAGATAAAAATGGATAAACCCACTTTAAAATGATGATTATGATGTTATTACAACTATACCACTGTGTGTTTTTAAGATCAGACAAATGTGGAGATATAGTTATAATGGATAATAATAATAAAAGTTATAATAATTTTACCTGTTCACTCAAATTAAAAGATTTCTTACATTTAACTCAAACATTTTCCAAAATTTTACCAGTCAAAGTTAAAAGTGATGAGATGCATTTCTTTTTATATTACAATAAAATGTTTAATTAAAATACCTCGTATAAATATTCTGGACTAGACACTCTTTGTTGCTTTTGTTTTTGAATTAACGACCTAACTAATGAGAAATAACAAGTAATGGAAAAACCTGACCGGGCGCTGGTTGAAGGCAGCGAACGAGTGAGGAAGACTCACTAGGACGAGAAGATCTCGTAGATCTCTGGCCGGGGACACAGGTTCATGAGGAAGATCTTGAAGGCGGCCTCAGTGAACACATCAGGCTTAATGGTGTCATACTGACGAGGGAAACCGAGCAAGGGAAATTAGTATGATCACGGAATAACATTGGGACGACACAAAGTCACATATGGTTACATGAGCCGCTCTTCCCTCCCTAACCCTAACCCTCTCCCCCCCCCTAACCCTAACCCTCTCACCTTTCCTTTAGGGAGGTGAGCGGCTGCTAGCGCACTCTCAACCCTCTTCTTGTCTGCCGGGAACATTTTGTAGATGCTGAGAAGGACAACAACAACAACAACAACAACAACAGAACTCAATAAAAGCAGTGTTTAATTGGTGTTGTGTTTTATCTTAATACTTTGAGAGTCCCGGACTCACTGTTTCACGGGGATCTTGCCATCCTTGTTGGTGTGAATACAGATGCGCACAAATCTGAAATTGCAGGCAGATATGTAATAAAAAGTAAGTGATTATTATGGTGTAGGTTGAATTATAAACCTATGTTCAGTAACGCTGATCAATCTGTAGGTTCATGAGTTCAGATAGATTTCCTTATATAAAGTATTATGTATTGTGATGTAATATTCCACCAAGAGGTTCACACTGGCACTGTGGTTTACAGTGACACAAGAGTTGACATGCAAATTAAGGATGGGAGGGCATACTCACATTTTATCCAGGAAGATTTGTCTGCATGAATTGTTTCTCGACGCATTGTACGCAATGGCAAGGACGTCCGCAGCCCAGTTCTATAACAGGAAAGATAAGGTATTTTGTATTAATGTGTTGCAGGCAGGAGGGATATTAAAAATCATGACCTCGTCTCACCACATACGCTCAAAAGAAGGCCCTGCTTCCTATTCACCACTAGAGGGCGTTCATGACAGAAATGTGCCATTAACTGAGAGTGAACGCTTGTTTACTTTGGAGAGAGCACTGTTGGGATGTGATTGCAATTGATTAATACGGAGGGCATCATAAACTCAGAGAAAGATGGACACCAGGCGCTTTGCTAAACGCTATATAAATCTGGAATAGGGGATTATAGTGTCAATGTTTAAGATTGAAAGCAGAGAAAGTCAAGTAAAAAAAGGAAGGGAGTGGTCTCCTACCGGTGTGATCTTTTCCTTGCTGGCAAAGAAGTTGTAGTAAGTCAGGTTCACCATGTCCATGCCCGTGACAATGGTCATTGATTTAGAAAGGTGGTTGCTGTCTGGGAAATCCAGGTTGAACACGTTACGGACCTTGGGGTGCTGTGAATGGTAAACAAAACAGAAATACTGTCAAGTATTACTGTAGCGTGCATTGTAAAAAGGGTTGACACTAATAATGCCATTGCTCATGAAAGGAGTGTATGCAGAACAGACACCTGGGAGCCATTAGGACGCCTAAGACAGGCAAATCTGAGAACCAGACCAGGCAAACATTTGCAAGCACTTGCTGACTGACACACATACTAGACAGACAGAAAGACACACACACACACACATACACACACAGACAAACATGCACACAAAATATACACATACACATAAACGAACACATTACAAATAGCATCCCCTTGTCTGTTCTTGTACTTCCTGGTAAATGTATTTGACCCCTGACCTCTGTTGATTAAATAGGAGGTTTAAGTCAGATTTGAGATGAATATCAAAAGTCTGATGGCCGACAGGTCAAGTTGAACACAAACTCGGCCAGCACTAATAAACTGTAAAAAGTGTGTGTAAACCTTTAAACTCTGTCTTGTGTATTGTAACTCTCTAAAATGGTGTATTCCGAGGGAAATGTGTGTTCTTATTGACAAATCAAATGAGGCTGTGATTTGTATAACGTCATTTGTGTATGTGTGTGTGGTGTGTGTGTGTGTGTGTGTGTGTGTGTGTGTGTGTGTGTGTGTGTGTGTGTGTGTGTGTGTGTGTGTGTGTGCGTGTGCGTGTGTGTGTGTGTGTGTGTGCGTGTGCGTGTGCGTGTGTGTGTGTGTGTGTGTGTGTGTGTGTACAAACGCGTTTGTGTGTGTGTGTCTGTGTGTGTGTGTGTGTGTGTGTGTGTGTGTTTTGTGTATCTTGATACTTGTCTATTGTCCCTTTTTGCATGGCAAATGCACGTCGCATTGTGTAAATTGAGAGGCGGATGCACCATTACCTGTCGGTCACTTTTTTGAAAGCGCTTAAAGCTTACCTAACCAAGGTAGAAATAACACGTTTGATGCTTTGACTAGCCAAGCCAAAATGAATGGCTCATTCATAAACATAATTCTCAATATTACAATCATCAATCAATAATCAATAATAATAATAATAATAATACTCACTTTAGGAAGTTTGGCATATTTCCCTATCCTGGTGTCTCTGATGTGGGCCACATCCAGAAATGTTGTTTCCTAGTTGCAAGAAACACAATGATTTGAATACAGCCTTAAAGAACAGGGCAACGCTGACACAGATGGTCATCAGTACAATAGTGTCAGAGATGTGTGGCTTAAATAAGCATTTTGGTTGATTTCAGGTATTTAGGATCATTCTTATTCTTATTATTAAATAGTTTTGTTTTGAAGCAAAATCACAGAGTGATCCTATAACTTAAATTAATAATAGGAACATAAGTGAATCAACGTTGAATGAAGGTGGATGTAGTCGGTCACCTTGCTTTGGTTGGTCCAGTACAGGTAATATCCCTTTGGGTCCATCTTCATAGTGACAGGTCCCGTCTTGGTTGAGTCCTATAGTTTACAGGAGGACATCCACATTTCTAGAGGTACAGTATGAAACGTTGCAGTAAAACTGCTTAATGGTGATGCCTATTGTATCTTACATCTATAACGCTTTGTACAGATAATTAAGAAAACAAAGTTATTCGAAATGTTATATGATATATAGCCTACTTATAGTTGTGGTAGTAAACGCATTTTGTACATAAGCCAATGAGGACTAAAGTATTTTGTATACATGGTTTCCCTAGATTCATTGTGACTCAAGGGTTTAGCAGGTCTGTCTGAGAAGGACAGGGGTTTTCTCTGTGATAGCGTGGTGAAATCTGACTTACCTCTGACCATTTGACGAACCTTTCTCCCTTAACCAGGTATTCCTTCACCTGGGGAGGCTCCAGAACATACCTCTTCTTGGTTAGCATCCTGGCCTTCTCTCCTCTTTAACCCCCTCAGTAAAAGGCTTAAACATACACTATATACTTCCTAGTTCTGCTAGCACCATGGTGCTTTGCAGTGATCAACGCTCTCTTTCACGCTCTCTCTCTCTGAGTCTCTATCCTGCGATGTCAAAGCGCACACAGGGAACTGGAGTAGGACAGACGGCAGCACTGGCGAGACGCACCCAAACACATATGCATTGCAAATGAAGTTGAGGGTCAATCACAACATACCAGGAAGCCTACTGGTGGCAGACAAGGATGGGTGCATGTGCTGGCGAGAAATCACGGTGTATCCTCAGGCTAGAGGAGTTGGTTGACTGGATGGCTAGCTGGATGGATAGATGACTTATATTGACTTATGTAGTTATAGGGTTAGAGTTAGGGTTGAGTAGGGTTATAGCTGAGTTTAAGCATCCTCATCAATATATTTGCTATAGACAATAATACCAAACCACTGAAGGCTGTTTCTCAGATGCAATGATTATTCAGTCTAATTTGCTGCTATTACATAAACCTACTTAAAATATATAGATTATCACACATATTTATTATTGCCACAATAGGAAATTAAACCACACTAATGTGATGGCTGCCTTCAGAGGGATAATCATTGTCAGACAATTTGATTTAAGATGCATTATTGGTCATCTTTATTGTCAGTTGTTGTTTTTCCCTTCCAGTATCTGCTCCGAAGAGCAATGAACTCTTTGAAGGGTCAAAGGTCAACAATGGTGTATAGTTCATAACGGTGTTGATTCCATTTATTTAAGCCAAACTGCTCCTGCACCAATACAGAATGAGTTCAGTGCCGCACATTGGCCATGAGCTCTGCTACAATGACCATGTGATTGCTTTGGCGTAGCCCATTTGAAATAGACCCATCCCCCGGGCCCTACACCTACGCCCTCACACCACCCAAGGGGCCCAGACACTTACCGCTGTCCTTGGTGCTAGAATGTGGACTAAACATTGAAAATGAATCCGCTTGGAGGCAGCTGGCTTGTCCTGAAAACCACTGGACCAACCATCCATTAAAATGACATCCGAAAATGGTGCATGCATGTCTTATGGCTGGTTGAAAGAAAACGAGAAAACATACGAGGCAGTGTTAAACAATCCACGTTCACACCGTTTGCAGCGTCAATAACACATTGACGATGCGTTTGTGTGATTGTGTATGTGTGTGTGTGTGTGTGCGCGAGCGTGTGTGTGCATGTGTGTATGCATGTGTGTGTGTGTGTGTGTGTATGCATGTGTGTATGCATGTGTGTACATGTGTGTGTCTGCATGTGTGTATGCATGTGGGTGCATGTGTGTATGCGTGTGTGTGTGTGTGTGTGTGTGTGTGTGTGTGTGTGTGTGTGTGTGTGTGTGTGTGTGTGTGTGTGTGTGTGTGTGTGTGTGGTGTGTGTGTGTGTGTGTGTGTGTGTGTGTGTGTGTGTGTGTGTGTGGTGTGTGTGTGTGTGTGTACGTGTGTGTGGTGTGGGGGGGTTCAGTACTGCTGCTGCTGCAGGCAGCTGCTGCTGCTGCTTTAAGAGCCTAGCTCCCGCCCCCCTCTCCTGTATTTTTAGATGAGCCAGCCACTTCATTTGCTGGAAAGACGGACAGTTGTGTGTCGTATATGATCTCACTTCATCGTTTTTGATACATGTTGTCTATTCCTAACACTGGGGAAATCTGCCGAGGGCCGAAAAACAGCTTGTTCTTTTTTTCCTTCCTTCCAACCCCTGGATGCGGTCGCGAGAGGATGCAACTACCTTGACCGTGGGACGCGCGACATCCCGAATGGATGCTTGATGAAGGCTACGATGATTCGCAATGCTGCACAGGGCACCGTTGATTAGGCTCAGCACACTTTCACAGCAAATCCATTTAACCCCTCCAAAAAAGCAACGGTTATTTCACCGCTGAAGGTGTTTGCTTTTGCGTCATTCATTCTCTTTGGATTGTGGATCCATATTAAGGCTTCAAGACGGACGGGGTGGTGGAACATCGCGGGAAAAACAGGGGCAATATGAGAGAGCGGGACTTCATGCCCAATATGGAAAGGGGCAAACCCGCTACTTACACGGGGGACAAAAAGGCTAAGATGGCTGCTAAGACCAATAAGAAATGGGTGAGACTAGCCACTGTGTTTGCATATGTGTTGTCTGTGTCCTTAGCAGCCATAATTCTGGCCATTTATTACAGCTTGATATGGAAGCCAACCAGCTCGTCCTCTGGGGGTAAGCCTGGGATATCGGGGGTCGCCACACACCTTCCCCACCACATCCAGCGCAAACATCTCCTCTAATATCTCCACGAGCAAAAACGTCACAGAGGTGAACTCTACACAGACAGAGCTTTTATATCTCAATGACACACAGCAGCGGTCGCTGTCTCAGAGCCACACGTTTCAGTGGGACAGCAGAGGGGAGGGCGCAACGGGTGGCTCACCGGACGCCGGTCGAGCGGAAAGCCCGCACTCGGCTCAGGACGTGGACGGTCTCTATACGACCCCCCGAGCTGCTGCTGCTGCTGCGGCGGACAAATCAGACTCGTCTCTGGGCAGAGAAAGACATCAGTCACAGCCTCTGTACAGCTCGCCGACGGACGCCATGTTCGACGAGGGAGACGAGAGGGATGGTGTTGGTGCGAATAGCAAACGTAATGCCGAGCAGGGGACCGAGGATGCTGCAGCTGCTCGTACCGTTTCTCCTGTCAAGGCCGCCTCCACGACCAAGCGTCCTGTCCTGCGTGGAGGAGAGTGATGAGGCCTCCACTACCCACACACACACACACACACACCTACACACACACACACACACCTACACACACACACACACACACACACACACACACACACACACACCACACACACACACACACACACACACACACACACACACACACACACACACACACACACAGACACACACACACACACACACACACACAAACACATACACACACACAGACACATGAACACACACACACACACACACACACACGCACACACTAAAGGGTCCAACAAGAAGTGTTTCACAGACTCAATGCCGCAGGTCGGTCACTGGTTGTGTTTTTCATTTGTTTTTGTTTATTCTTTTTTCAAACTCTTTTTTGTTGAGCGCCATTAATGCTGAATTGCACAGGCTTCATGCAAGAGTTGCAGACGTTTTATTCTGTGAACCCCCCTTCCCCCCCCAGCACCATACGGATAAGACTTGAAGCAGGACTTTCTCAAAGGAATAATAGTTCATACTCCCCTTCCTCTCACCTTGCATTCTCCGTTGGGCCAGTATGCCTTAAATCTATAACATGTGACCAACCTACTGCAGCTTTGGATTATATCGCCCGTCTATACTGTATGACCAACATTACTGCTAGACACGTTTTGGTCCGGTAGAATGTAGGATTCAAGATTGTTTTAACTGCAATCTTTGCAACGCTAATCAATGTTCCCATTTATTGAATGGTCTCAATCAATATTCAATAGGCTTAATTGTATTTAATGGGAAGTTATGAATTATATTGGGACACAGGACAACCTGCATAATTAAGTAACACTCAGGTATGTGCATATGACCATAGAAATGTGTTGTGTTATTGTACAAAAGGCAGGTGTCCCACCTTTTTTGGGCGGATGAAATTTTAGTGTAATTAGAATCTTTCTATTAATTCAGCAGTATGTACGCAAGTATAGGTATGTCCATAAACCAAGGTACAAATAAACATCAAATATGAAGTGATTTCTTTCCATGACTTATAGAATACGGGTATATTAAAAAGTAACATGTGACAAATGTGATTCATGTATTTTTAACTAAGCCATAATAGATACAACTGGCTTTTTCGTTTTCGTTTTTTTTAAAGGTTGTGCTATCGTTTCTGAAAGTAAACAGTAGGATTCACAGCTAAAGGTTATCTGTTTACGTCACACTGCTGGCATCAAATTCCAATGTCTTCTGCCCACAATTGATTGGAGGGAATTTGAAGATAAGTTAAATCGATGCTTGAAAAAAAAAGAAGTCTGTTTAAGGGGCATCCGTAAAGTCTGGCGTTTAATCAAAAAACAAATGTGTGTATGTGTGCTGGTGTGTGTGTCTGTGTGTGTTGTGTGTGTGTGTGTGTGTTTGTGTGTGTAAGAGGGAGGTGAATCGATTCTCAGGCTCTGTTGTTACTGTGCATGTGTGTTTGTGTGTGTGTGTGTGTGTGTGTGTGTGTGTGTGTGTGTGTGTGTGTGTGTGTGTGTGTGTGTGTGTGTGTGTGTGTGTGTGTGTGTGTGTGTGTGTGTGTGTGTTTGCATGAATGTGCGTGTGTGTGTGTAAAGGAGAGGAGAGGAACACATTACACAATACCGCTTGGTGCTATTTTGATCCAACAATCTCATGGAAGGAAGATGAAGCTTGCTCGGTGCATGCTTCAGTGGTGAAGAGCGTTACTTGTTTAAAGCGTTTCAGTCCTAAGATGTCTTTAATGCCTCAGTGTTCGTAGTGGGTACCCCCGTTGAGATCACAACCACGTAGCGCCCAACATACCACCAGTACTGACGTTCATGTGGGGTCATCGATTCTGACCTCTTAACCCAAAGATTCTCTGTTGAGATAAACAGGATGTTTTTCCATTAGGGATGAAAACCAGTTCCCCTGATCATACCACACAACAGATGTCTGGTGGTGCTGGTGGTGCTGGGGGTGGTGTAGAACATCATGGCAAATTAGTCCAGGGCTGCAGCGGCCGCTCCACCATGTCCTTAAAAGACATGCTCTCAGCCAGCGTCTCCCTTCTCGCGTGTCATGATGAATGAACTCCAGTGAATAACGACCCTGGAGTTATTGACTAAGATGTGGAAGATGCACCTCACCGCTGACTTGCTGATGGAAAGGAAAGCGGGGGTGGGGTGTCAAGGAGCTACTCCAGACCTGGTGACCCCTGGATTTATTTGATGTTATCGATGGCCTCTTGAGATTAGCAATAGCAGATGAGAAACACGAGAGGAGAGAGGAAAGAAAATGTGCGAGCCAAATCCTGCACATTGAAGCGCCAACTCTAGGGCTTCCAGTTGGGAGGATGGGTCTGTGCAAGCTTTTAGTCAAATTGATGTGAATCGAAGCCATTAGTATGGATATTAAAATATGAACCTATATGTTTTATGGGGGTTTATATTGAACTAGCTTGCTCTGAGAAATATGAATAATATGGGGAACGGCTTTTTTGTGAGAGATTTAATTCTTCAGACAGAACAATGCATGAAGCCATTCTGAACAGACCTATAAACCAGGCCTGAGGCATGAAAGTATACTCATATATGAAAACAAAGGTGTAAAAAACATCAAATATTAACACGGTTTTAAAACGGTACAAAATGACGGCATATTACAAAAAGCTGAAACGGCACACAGTATGCGTCATCACTGGCCATTACACTTCCGTTATCAGACGTGTTACATTAAATAAGAGATTATGGAGATTATAACCTAATAGCGTTTTGGTGGAGTTTTATTTCTTAATCTCAGAACACTCCCGTCAATCAATCAATCGCTGGGAGTGAGAGAGTTAGCCTGTGTGTTAGTGAAAGAGTGAGTTAGCCTGTGTGTGAAGGAGTGAATGAATTCATCATTGCTGCATAGAACGCTTCCGTGGACGCAGGTGTTAGCGAGAGATTAGTTCTCCAGGGTGCCTTTCCCCTGAATACACGGGCATGCACGGAGAGATCAATTCTCAAGCCACCAACGTGTAGAAACGTCTTGTTGTCATGTCACATGATCCACAAAGACATCAGGCCCAGAAATTCTGTCTTACTGGAACTTCCAAGGTCAATAAATCAATAAATAACAAATAATGATAATCCTAAACGATATTGAGGTCTGCACATAATCAGATTGAAAGAAGAAATACAAAAAATATATATGATAACACGAAATAAAATACTGGCTATAATTACAAAATACATTATACTGCAGTGCTAACAGCATTCATCTTCAGTGGACTAGGTTGGTAGGGGAACCAGGGAGGTTATATGACGGTAACCAAGGTGACGCCCGGTCAGCCCTCCCCCTCTCCCCCCCTCTCCCCCAGGGCTCTGTCTCTGTGCCGGGGCCAGCTGCCGAAGGCGTGGCTGTCACATCCTGGGCTGATGGAGATGGCCATGAGGGGGAGATGACGCACAATGTGATCATCATTGGAGCCCTGGGGGGCTGCCAACGGCCCCCTCGTTCGTCTCGTCTGCCCTGTCTCCTGTGACCTTCTGCCAAGGTCACGGGGGAGAAGAGAGAGCGAGACAGAGAGCTTCCTTTTTTGATTTGACCTATATAGTCGATAAACAATGATGCTTTAAAACCAACAGATTGCTTGGTTTGTGTAATCGTGGAGTTAAAACAGTTTTCAGAGGAAGCTTCGCCGATGGGTGAGCTGGGATAGTGTAATCGATCGGTGGGAGTGCACGACAAATGAGGCCTCAAAACCACATGGCAGTTAGAAACCAACTCAAGAAATAGGACGGCGAGTGCTGAGCGTTTTACCAACTTCAGCGGTAGTGCTTCGGTCGGACAGAAGTGTCACAGGCCAAGAGCTGGGAGTGATAGCTCCGCTCGGAGGGTTTTCTTTCAATGGGTTTGTGTTGTTTTTCTTGTGATTCTTAAGTGAGCCTTTGCTTCCCACCGAGCTTCCAGCGAACAAACAGACAACCTCGGCATCGTCTCACGGCGCTGTGCTGTGGAGGCCGAAGCGTCGAGAGAGATAGAGAGGGAGAGGAGAGGAGAGGAGAGAGAGAGAGAGAGAGAGAGAGTAGAGAGGAGAGAGAGAGAGAGAGAGAGAGAGAGAGAGAGAGAGAGATAGAGAGAGAGAGAGAGAGAGAGAGAGAGAGAGAGAGAGAGAGGAGAGAGAGAGAGAGAGAGAGAGAGAGAGAGAGAGAGAGAGAGAGAGAGAGAGAGAGAGAGAGAGAGAGAGAGAGAGAGAGAGAGAGAGAGAGAGAGAGAGAGAGAGAGAGAGACACACAACCACTTTTGCTTGGTGAGTCCGACCGCTCTCACTGAGGTGCGGAGGTGACATAATGCTGGCCTGCTGCTGCACTTCAATCCCTCCATCCCGGGCCCTCTGGGATTATCTCCTACGCCCACCGTAATGTACTGTTCCCTCACACACTCCAAACATTAGCGCTCACCAACCCGAGTGAAGTGTTAAAAGGTTTAATGCTATTGGAAGAGGGGGATTGCTTCTGGGGCACGTTGATTGGAGACGCATGCACATGCACACACACTATATGCACGTGCACGCAAATACACACCAAAGCACACACACACACACGCAGGTGTATGTTTGTGTGTGAAACTACTGTGAACCAGTATTATATACTGTATATATAGTATTCAATATAGTGTATACTGTTTACCTGCATTGAATAACTTGCTGTCTCTCTCTTGCTCCACTACACCATAGACTGATAAAATAGTCATTTGAAAACACAAATGACACCAAGCAAGCAAAGTCTGCCTGAGCCTCTCAAAGGTTCCTCCCGCAGCACCAGCTCGGGGAAACCTTTTTCCATGGAGCCATTGCCTTTGATCCAAATGAGAAATTTCATGATATTTCAAAGATTGAGTGCCGTGAGTGGATAGTTTTTCTCAGTAGTCTTAAATCATTTTGAACAATACTAGGGCAGTACGGTGCAGAATTAAATGAAGTTGTTTGTAACACTCTTTACTCTCTCTCTCTCAATCTGGCAATTGCGTTGCTTAAGTGTCTCTCTCTCTCAGGTCATCCATGCATGGCTAATCTCTCTCTCTCTCTCTCTCTCTCTCTCTCTCTCTCTCTCTCTCTCTCTCTCTCTCTCTCTCTCTCTGTCTGTCTGTCTGTCTGTCTGTCTGTCTGTCTCTGTCTCTCTGTCTTCTGCTGTCTGTCTGCTGTCTTGTCTCTCTCTCTCTCTCTCTCTCTCTCTCTCTCTCTCTCTCTCTCTCTCTCTCCTCTCTCTCTCTCTCTCTCTCCCTCCCCTTTGTCTAATGACTGAAGCCTTCCCCCTAGAACGTCCCCCTTGGAGGAGAAAATTAAAAGCCCCTCTTGGGAGAGTTGCTGTCGGCAAGGGAGGGACCACTTTGCGTGCGACGGGTCTGTGGAGAGCGGGCCCCTCTGAAAATAAAGAAATTAATCAGACATGATTGCAATATGGCCACCATGCTTTAACAGGGTCTTGCAGGTCTCACAGCAACTCACTGTTGATGATGGATGATTCACCGCTACTGCTGCTGCTGCCAGTGTCTCTGTTCTCTCCTCAGTCTTTGGTTGCTACCCTGCTCTCCTTATCTGTGCCCCTCTCTCTGCCAATACTGGGCCCTTTTGTTTTGTTGTGTATCTGCCGGAGGTCCCTGGGAGTTCAGGCCCAGAGCCACTCACTCTCAGACATCTGGGCTGTAATTGCAAAGCCCCATCAGTGACATAAAGGAACAACAAAGAAGTGTGTGTATGTGTGTGTGTGTGTGTGTGTGTGTGTGTGTGTGTGTGTGTGTGTGTGTGTGTGTGTGTGTGTGTGTGTGTGTGTGTGTGTGTGTGTGTGTGTGTGTGTGTGTGTGTGTGTGTGTGTGTGTGTGTGTGTGTGTGTGTGTAGGTGTGTGTGTGTGTGTGTGTGTGTGTGTGTGTGTGTGTGTTGTTGTGTGTCGTGTGTGTGTGTGTGTGTGTGTGTGTGTGTGTGTGTGTGTGTGTGTGTGTGTGTGTGTGTGTGGTGTGTGTAGGTGTGTGTGTTGTGTGTGTTGTGTGTTGTGTGTGTGTGTGTGTGTGTGTGTGGTGTGCGTGGTAAAGGGGTGGGGTTAATGGGGGTGAAGGATGATGTTGCAAGACAAAAAGAGGAAGTCAGGTCATGTCTAAAATACAGAAAGCCTTTTATTAATGCGCTGTATGCCTCCGCTCAATCACTTTATATGTAGAACGCACACAGATGTTTCACGTACAAGAGCTTTTCTTTCTTTTAAAGAGTAAAAACACTGCGAAAACAGCTCTATTGACATTACATACACAGGTAAATGCAACAGTTCACTAGTGCGCATCACATAAAACAAACATGAACCAGTGCCCTTCTTTCTCCTACAATGTGAGAACAAAGAGGGGGGCAGTCTCCGTCCAACCAGAACCATCCTAACCCAAAAAAAATTATCAGACCATTCAAATCTGCCATGAGGATAGAGAAGATCTACCTGAAGCAAAACCTGCTTGAACAATCATCTACAACCCTAAACTGGGCCTTGCAGGACCAACCCATCTCATAAATGAATCATTTATGAGAGAACTGACCCTTGCATTGTCGACCAACTGATTAATCACATTCTAGATGACCTTCACTAAAGGTGTCCAAAAGGACATCAGCATGTATTACACAGTGCAATAGTCTGTGTTCCATGTGTTAATGAACGTTACCTGAACCTAAACGTTGACAGTACTCACAGCAGTACACACAGTTCACATACTTGATCATGCAACCCTTCAAATACCATACTTCTCTACAGAGAAATGGAATGACTCTGACTGCTGCTTTGCACACTACATATTCAAAAGGCTGTAGATTATAGACCATTGCTGTATCTAAGAGCATATTATTGATCTGGTAAACAGTGACATAAACTAGACTATGTTATCACTAAAGTGACGTGAATTGTATTCATTATTATTGTCAAGTGCTATGGTAAAAAATTAATATTACATGATAATAAATAAATCTTTACAGAATCGAAACACAACATGTAACATTGTTAAAACTGTTTGCAGAATCCTAGTTTCTAACATTCAGGTTTCCATGTGAAAAGGCCAATAAATACAATCAGAAATAACAATAGCGCACTGTCACTATGCTAGTACAGATTACTGTATGGTGTTACCATAACGTTTGTCCTCTTCCTCATTTGGAGAAACTTATATGTAAGGCACATTCAATCTATAAGAACAACAATGGCTTAAAACGCAATAGTTCTCCTCACTACCGATTACAAAAGACAACCAACGCGTTTGGGGCCCAATAAAAAAACACTAACCAATTCCACTTGTTCAGTCCATGTGGTGGCTCTCATTAGCCTTGAAATGTTTCATGTCTTTAGTCTATGTAAATTAAGGCAGAAAAAAACGAGACCCTTTCGAGCCCGCAGGACGAAAGCAATTAACATGTGCTGTGCAAATGAATCACCATCAACCCCACTCTGTGACATGTGAACGCATTAAAATTCAACTTAGAAGCAGAGCAAGGCTGTCTTCAAACACTGAGCCTCGACCTGGCTCCTACACTCATTATGTGTAAAGTGTACCGTGAGAGGCCAACCATGTTGTGTTAATGGTGGGGTAGGCAGTGTTAGAGAGAGCAACCATAGTAAGCTTCAATTGTGTCAAGTGTCAAACGAGAAAAATCCCACTCCTGCAGCCCTCCCTCAAAAGCCTCGTGGACAACTCTAGTTATGCGCAATGGGTGGGCGGGCAGATTGTGTGCAGGTTGCTGGGTAGTAGATTGATGGGTATGCCATCCAATCATTTCATTCGGGCCGAATGAAATGATTGGACAGGCTTCTTTGTGCAGATTTTTCGTATTTTTTCGTCACAGCATTTGATTTATTGATCGCTGGCCGGATGTAAAGAGAATCTCAACAGATGTGAATAAAAAGTGCCTACCATTACATTAAAATATTATTATTGTATCAAATTTCCATTGCCCTTAATAGAGGGATAGTCCTCATGATTGATCAAAGTAGGCCTTTTGAAGCTGCTGATGCCAAGTCATGATGTACTGAGAAGTACACTAGTGCAAAATATTAGTGTTGTTCAGGGAAGTTAAGCAGTATCATACGGAAGATTGCTACGTTAGGCTATTAGCTTCAGCTAGTGACCTCTAAACACTGACGTTGATTGAAGTTGAGCCGTTGCGAGTTGTCTTGCAAGGCTGCTTAGCTTTGTAGTA
Organism: Melanogrammus aeglefinus; assembly: GCA_900291075.1. Lineage (NCBI taxonomy): Eukaryota > Metazoa > Chordata > Actinopteri > Gadiformes > Gadidae > Melanogrammus > Melanogrammus aeglefinus. The sequence goes on along the minus strand of OLKM01000386.1, from coordinate 217,124 downwards.
ACACAATACAAAAGACGATTCAAACGTAATATTAACATTTAAAATCCTTAGAAAACTTGTATAGATATACAGAAAGGTAATTCACTCTTCATGAGTGAATTACTTTGGGTATAAAGTCAGGTCTTTGTTAAAGTCACCGCAGGACTTTGAAAGACTTCATGTTGTTCCTTAAAAAACGATGTTGGACAAAATAATCTGGATTCTACAGTGTTAAATGTGTGCAACTTGGATATTGTGTAGATGTGCAGATCTTAACCTATGAATACTTTTGTATTTATACAAAATATCACTGAGCATCCCACCAAGAAGTGATGCAGAAACCCCCACCAAAAAAAACCTCCTTAAAATGTAAACAAAAGACACATTCATAAATCTCGTAGTAAGTAAACAGCATTCGAACACAGTGTATATTATGACAATACTCATCATTAAAGTGCTTGGAAGCAAAACGAGGGGAAGATTTCTTTCCAGTAAACGCTCTTCCGTTCCTGTGTTCAAATTAAGATGTTTAGCTCCAAGTGGCAGGGCCTCATAACATGGGCTCCCATGTGTTTACCTATCATCGCCATCCAGGACATTAGTGATGGGAGCCTATTTCAACCTTGACCCCTATAGTATTGCGAGGTGACCTTTGTCTTAACTTGCTGGTCAATGGCTACTTGGCTTTTCGTGGAAGTTATTAATAAGGGTACTGTAGCAAACGTGTGAGATTGCCAACAATGCTGTGCTCACGCAACGATTGGGACACACACACACAGCCAAGCACAATGGCAACTTCACAAAGCAATAGAAAAGATAAATAAAAGGCAAACTGGAAGTAAAAGTTTTAAACTCCAACTGGGTAAGTCTTCGATGTTAACACTGTGTTTTGGTTGCAGTTTTTTTATTTCAGAAATCGCCTCAGACAATCTTCCCATTCTCTCTTGCCTGCAAGACAAAAACAATAAGCATATTTAATGGATATGTTGAAGAGGCACTGGATCAATGAAATGAAACACACTTTATATAAATATTGAGTGTGTATGCTTGGATCAAGTGTGCATGCTTTTCTACCACTCACACTAACAAGTGACCTTGGGTTCATAGTGATTGGTTGATATGACATATTAGTATTTTTTGGAAACCAATTGAACCTGGCCCTAATGCTATTGGTCACCCTCAGCCCTGAAGAGCCCTTGCAGACTTGATGGATGGCACCTGAGTTCTCAGCTTAGTGCTTGAGCACTAAGGAGCAATAAGTTGTCTAAGTTGATGAATGGCAGAGGCTTCTTCCCTTAAAAATCCCCATGCGAAACCATGCTGGTTGTTTACATTTTTAGGGGATAGTAATTTCCCAATGTATTCCATCGGCACAGAGCGACTCACTGAAAGTTAGAATAAATATACAACAAAGCTGTTATTACCATGCTCAAGTTTTGCCACAGGACAACCTTTCTGTCCTCATAACCTACTGAGATGCACATCTTATTCAGTGAGTCTGGAGGATGGGAGGCCGCTTGAACTCATTCTCCTCCCCTCACTGCTCTAGATTGGAAATATATAGTTTGGGGCCGTTGTAATGATTGCCACACTACTCAAGCTTCTTCAAATAGCTGATGAGATGAGAAGAGATCCCTTTAGTTCCATATTAACCCAGTGTTATCCTGACGTAATACTACTTCACTCACCTTGTCAGTGTTGGTGGCGGCTTTTGAACACGTGTCCCTGGACTCCAAGCTCAGCACGGAGAGACCTTCTATGCGCTCCTCTGTTAAAAATAAATCGACAAATGAAGTACATTCCCATTCCCCAAGTGCAAGGCCCTAATCAACACCAATGCAGTGACCAATGACGTTACGCTACGTTTCTGTACAATTCTGTTTTCTGTGTTTTAACGCACTGCTGCTGTCCTGAAAAGGTATCTACCTTAACTTTTATTAATTGAATTTAATTAGATTAGATTAAATTAGATTAGATTGGATTAAATTAAAGTCAGTTGATATGTCTACCTGTGTTCCTGCTGCTGATATTGCACTTGGCGTGTTGGGTGGGTCCCTCTGGGCTCGGCTGACAACCCCCCCCAGACTGCTCAGGGGGGGCGTCACTGTTCTGTTCTCCAAGTTCCGGCAGGGAGGGGACCTGCTGCCGGACAACATGCTGCGGGACAACAAGCTGCGGGACAACAGGCTGCGGGACAACAGGCTGCGGGACAACAGGCTGCGGGACAACAGGCTGCGGGACAACAGGCTGCGCTCCGTCGGTGGGTCCCGGAGCAGGACTCTGAACCAACCCCTGGGGATCGTCAGACTCCCGTTGGGTTCTTCTGCCGGAAGATGAAGCCTCCCCCACCTCTGCCACCTCCCCCACCTCCCCCACCTCCCCTGTCTCACCCACCTCCCCCGTCTCTCACCACCTCCCCCCTCTCACCCACCTCCCCCGTCTCACCCACCTTCCCCGTCTCACCCACCTCCCCCGTCTCACCCACCTCCCCCCTCTCTCACCCACCTCCCCCGTCTCACCCACCTCCCCCGTCTCACCCACCTCCCCCCTCTCAGCCACCTCTACCCCTTCAGCCATCTCAGCTACTTCCCCCTCCTCAGCCACTTCAACCACCACACCCACCTCCCCCGCCTCTCCCCAACCCCCACACCCACCTCCCCCCCCCCCCCCCCCCACCACCACGCCACCTCCCCCCCCCCCTCCCCCACCACACCCACCTCCCCCGCCTCCCCCACCTCCCCCGCCTCCCCCGCCTCCCTCCCCTCAGCCACCTCACCCCCCTCTCGACGGAAGGGGGGTTGGGGGACGGCGGGCCCCGACCCCTCCTCTCGAGCGAGGGGAGGTTGGGGGACGGCGGGCCCCTTGGAGGCTGTGGGGCGCTCCGCCCCCTTGATGAGCTCCTCGGAGAAACGGACCCTCTTCTCCGGTCCTCTGGGGCAGGAGACCGCCCCGTTCTTCATCCAGGGCCGCCCACCCCCAGCCGCGGGACACCCGCCGCTCCGCTCCGGCCCCTTAGAGGCTGGACCGCCCGGGACCACCCCGGAGCGGACCACCTCTGGGCCGGGGAAGGTCTTCCCCTTTGGGGGGTCCCTGTCTTTGCGCTCTCCACCCTGATCACTGGCGTCGACCTCCTCTTTATCTTCGGGCTCGCTCGAGGCATCGAGTTCTTCCAGGAGTTCTTCCAAGCTTATGTCGGTGGACTAGGATAAGAACAGAGAGTGATTAACGATGAACACTGACGTAGCGGTGAAATAAGGATGGTGTGAGTGGAGGCCAGGTCATGCCGTGCACCGTCTATTTCAATTAGAGAAGGAAAGTTTGACCTCTCACCTGCGCTGGCTCTCCTGCCTCGTCGGCATCCCATCTGAGAAAACACGTGTGTTTGAGTGAAAACGTGTCGCTCGGTGGCATGGTACACTCACTTGATAAACTCAGTCCAGGGTTTGACTCTACCATGTTAAAGATAGCAGTTCAAGATGACATGTTAAAGGTGACAGGGTAGTGGATGTATTGACACATCAATCACACAAATACTGTCCTGTTAAAGACAAATACATTTTTAAGGTAATGGAAGACGAGATGTATGGCAACTGTTAAGATAGCAAGCGCATGGAAATGTGCAGCATAGTTAATGTGCATATCTGCTTGCAGCTGCCCTCACCTGTGAAATCTGCAGTTTTCTCCTGCCATAATTAACAATTTTTCTCGTTAGTTACAGTATCCTAGCCTAACAACCCAAATCCCTGTGGAAATCCCCATGTGCTTGGCTGCCACTATAGCTACGGAGAACAACATTAAGATACAGTCTCCAGCTGGCCCCCATTTTATGTGTTCTCTGTTTGGGATCCTGTGGGTTGATGGAGACAATATAAACAGTGGCTATGTTTCATGCAGCACTTAAACATCTGACTGTCTCTACCCACAGGAAGACAGCAGCATCCGTCCACCAGCGCTGTGGATGGGAGCGGGCCCGGTTACACGTTTAAGTCATCAGTCACGTCCCATGACACGTAATGGGGAATTTAGGCCGGGGGGGGGGGGGGGGGGGGGCATATGGGAAAAAAACTGAGATCTCCCACATCCGCTTCAACTGTAGCGTCTTCACTGGGTTTCACTGAGAGCATGGCAAGACGAGTCATTTGGTATTCAGATGGTGGATGTGATCTTTTTGAATGGTTTTCCATACCGGCTGTTGCTGAGAGCCGAGGGTGCGCTTGTTACTGACCTCCGGGCCCTCCCTGTCAGGCGGTCCTTGCCCTGGGCTTTGCTGCTCACCACCGGAACGCCTTTGGAGCCCTTGTCTTTGACTTTGTCCCTCACGGGGCCTATAGGGCGGGAAAAGGACAAGACATGAAACTCTTTGGAAATTGAAGAAGAATTTCAGGCGATCTCTGGCCATCTGAGTGACTGTAGTATAACATTGTGACGTAAACATACTGTTGTGTAGATGTTTGATTCTGGAGCATTTTGGAAAGAAAAAGGTACCTTTGCTTTTGATCGACATTAAATCTTCTGCTTCCATTGTATGTATGCTTGATTATATTTAACCGTGCTTTATTGTCTTATCATTTTCTTTATCTGAAATGTATATTCTTATTTAATTAACTCTGTAAATAGGGCTGAATGACATTCTCTATGAATGATACTCACACAAATGGAATTAATTGTTTTGAGGATAATATTCAAATTTATTTCATGAATATATAACACCTATCTCAAAAGTGTCAAAATGTGGCTAAATAAAGGTTGTAAAATAGTTTTCCGAGCCCTGAGAGAATGGGTATGAGCATTGACCCTGTGACTCCTGGAGATGTGTCCTTGGATGGGCTCTCCGTGCGTTCCTCCCACCTGGACAAACATCCCATGAATCAGCGTAAGGAACAACAAACTAGAACAGAGTCTGAAAATGTGTGTGGGTGTGTGGGAATGTGTTTGTGTGTGATGCGTGTGTGTTTGTTTTTGTATGTGTGATGTGTCTGCGCATGTTTGTTTGTGCGTGTTAGTTTGTGTGAGTATGTGTGTGTGTGTGCTCGAGTGTGTGTGTGTGTGGTGATGGTGTTCGTGAATGTCTTACCTCTGCTGGTTGGACCGCGCTCCTTCTCAGGAAGACACTTGTCAGAAAACCTTGAAGCACAACATGTCTGTTTAGCCACAAGAACGACTCAAGCCGTTGCCTCAAACAAGAATTAGCTTGTTGTTGCTATTGCCCAAAGTCTTCCGAGCAAGGTCTGCGATAAAGCATGCATGAATGCCCCCTGCTAATTACGCAGGCAAAGGCCATGTGCTATTGTACCTTTAATGGATGTTTATCATGGCCACGTCTTGGTATTGAGCAGCAGTGCCAGCGGGCCCCCCACCCCCCCCAAGCTCAATATCCATGCAGGACCTCTGAGATGGTCCCAATAATGCCGGTAACACATTCCCTTCGCCGTCCGAGGCCCGTCGGGCTTCTTTGAGCCTTGCCAAAAAAGGCAAGGCATTTCATCCCTCTCTAAAAATAGTTGCTCTCCCTTTGTCTATTCGCAGCGAAAAGCTCATTCTGCACCACGCGCTTTGAAATTAACCGACGCTCTGCGGTTTTATGTACGTTTAGCAGGGGTTTTTTAACACAGAGAAAACGGGACCACGGCAGGAAGCATCGCAATGCTCGCGTGGTCCGGTTGTCAGGTGTGGAGGGAGGGGTGTACTCTGCGCTCTCACATGCTCTCCGATTTGTCCACGTCCCACGCCCGCCTCCACTGGCCCTTGGCGTTCTTGTGGCGCGCCACGCGCTCCCGGTCGATGCGCTCCCGGTCGCGCTTCCAGCACAAGTAGTCCTGCAGCTCCTCCGGGGAGGTTGGCACAGTGAGGTCCGTGCACGGCGGCACGACCTCGCACTCCTGGAGGGTGTGGACAGGAGGAAGGGATTATCGTGCACATCAAGACCCCACGGATATATGGGTTTACTGTCAGGTGTTGCTTGGAGAGAAGGTTTGACTTGTATGTAGTTTAAGCTTGGTGACTTGTTGACTTGTTCTAGGGTGGCCATCAGCCACCCGCCTGGCCCAGCGCACAGCCACTAATTCACATTGAACTGATAACGAATGGAAAACCATTGCAGTGCACACAGACATTTGGTACCAATGAGTTTGCAAGGCCCAATTTTTCGCCCCAATTTGCCACTCCATTACCGTTGAATTCAAATTTGAACACGGAGCTTTCTCATTTCTAATGTTTTACCACAAACATACTCACACAATCTATCACGCCATCTGCACACCCCAAGAATGGACGGCCGCCAGCAGTGAGTCAATCCAACAACAAAAGGATGGATACAAACACGCTGGCACTACCCCAGGGCCTCTCTGAACATGCCTATTGCAGTTCACAAGCAAGCCATGGCACATACTAAGGCACAGACATATACTCCTTCTGGCCTGCCTAACTCTGCAGAGCATGCTTGTTGTGATGAGCCAGTGAAGAAACACATGACAAACATGATTGACCCGAACTCATCAATGCCCAGACACGCAGTGATGGCAATCCCAGTCAGGCTATTGACCCCCCCCAGAGGGGGCTGGGGAATTTTTATCCAACCTTTCCTCGCTGTTTAATTAATAGACAAGAGGTTCCCAGCCGGGGGCTGATTCAGCAGCCGGGGAAGGCTTTGGGGCGCCGGAACACACTGGGATATGACAGGAGACATCAGGCGACATCCTCTCACATTCATTTACCTGGAGTGAGGACAGTCATTTATCACTGGCGGACATTTTACCAAACTGAATTTCTAAACAAACCTTCAACCTCGATGAGAAGAGAACAATTGAGGATTATGCTAGACCTGGGAACACCAAAGTCTATTATGCCTCCCTTACAAAAAAGAAGCAGATTATATAGTTCATTTTACAGTTTGCACACATAGACAACACCTTTAACTGTTCACAATCATAGGACTTGACACACACTCCACCATCTGCCTTGCTTTATGGCCATAACAGGTCCTTAGATCCCATCCCATCCATCCACTCTTTCAGTGTTCATTTAAGAACACAAGCCTTAGCTGCATTTTGTAACGCGAGCAACGCCTCAGCACAGTCGCCCCCCCCCCCATCTAACTCACCATCTACCCTCCACCCATCGTACCCCCGTATTCCATCAAGATTTCCACATCCATAGTGAACTACTTCCGCCACTTTATGGTCCTTGTCCTCCCCCGCTTGTTAGTCATATATCCTGATTGCCTCCATGCCGGAGCACACGGGACACACGCGCACACGACACATCCACAACCATGCACCGCAATATTCACGCACGCACGGCACCGCACATGCACGCACGCACGCACGCACGCACGCACGCACGCACGCACGCACGCACGCGCACACCAGAAAATCCCTCAGCACTGAGATGAGTTCCACATCACATCAAACAGGGGCACATAAGGTTGTTCAGACTGCAAAAGCCCCTGGAACACAGCGGGGAAATCGGGAGAGAGAGAGAGAGAGAGAGAGAGAGAGAGAGAGAGAGAGAGAGAGAGAGAGAGAGAGAGAGAGATGAGAGAGAGAGAGACGAGAAGAGAGAGAGAGAGAACAGAGACGATGAGAGAGAGAAGAATGGAGATACGGAGTAGGAGAGACGCGAGAGAGAGAGGTGGATGAGAGAGAAGAGAGAGAGAGAGAGAGCCGAGAGAAGAGAAGAGGTGAGAGTAGAGAGAGAGATGGAGACGAGGAGCATGACAGCGAGAGGAGAGAAAGAAGAGA